>JAADYU020072014.1:0-14508 GCA_011763375.2 Heteractis magnifica
ATAGACAAACTATCGCTGTTTCTTTTTAAAGGACGATCTTTTGAAGAGGCGCTGTAATGGCGGTTCGCTACATCCAAGGTGTGCCGATTTCATAATTAAAATAAGCCACTAAAATGCCATGTTATTCTGTATGGAATGATCAAATCTTCGAACACACATCCTTGTTCGGGTTTAAGAATGAATATCTTTCAGGTTGACCTACCTTTAATTATATATTTCCACGAAATTAAGGAATGTAGTTCTTGTAGCTATATCCAAAGGCGCACCCACACGATCTGTGTTCTAGCTCCAGTAAACTCGAAGAGGTCCTTCCACGAATCCGCTGCCGCTATTTGACTGGCAGCCTCACCTCGTGCTTGACACGTGATCCTAAATTATTACGTCATCGCGTCATCTCAAAAAATTCTGGTATTTATTATATTTGCTGTTTCCTTCGTTTCCTTGACTTCTGGGAACAACAAACGCGCGCCAAGGGAGGTAGTTTTAAAACATATTTCGATGAGTTGGAAAGGGAGGGCAAGTATAATATTGGCCCTTCAACAGAAACATCCATCTAGCCTCGACATCACAAAATTTCCAATGCTGGACACTTGAATATTGTTAAGTGAGGTCAGACAAGTCAGGCGGTAAAATCAAGCAGAATATCATCATTCATTTCCATGGCCATTGGAGCACGTATATCATATATTTAAATGTTTTTCTTGCCATTAATTGGTTTTTAAAGGGAAATCCATGTAATCTTTCCCCTGTTTCATGTTTTTAAAAAGTCACTGCCTAAAATATTCGGTAGTCAGAGGCCAGTCTTATTTGTGGTATTTACATTTGTTTGTCTTCAGGATATCGGCTAAGGATACGAATCAAAACAAACAGCTTTCATGTTTTAACGAATTTCTATGTTAAGACATATTTACAGACTGTTTAAAACCTTCGTCAAGACGGCTGTCATTTTCACCGAGTACTGTAGGGTTATTATAACCTGTTGTTCTTAAAAAAAATGAGTATATTATTGAATATATTAAGTGTGTACATTATCCGAAGTTCTAATATCATTCAAGTTGCAACTTTCTTTTCAAATTCCTAATAAGGTCACTGGGATGGTGTCCAAACGTACGAGTGAAAACAGGAATTTGCACCACAGGGAGCCCGAATAGTAAATAGTCCAAGTTTCATGTGTTAGCATTACTTTGTTCAATAAACTGACGGTTGCTTTGTCTAAGACCTTTTGAAAAACCGTCCTGATCTGACTTAATTACAGTTTTTCCTTGTCAAAGTTTCATTTCACTCTCCCCTCTCCAGCTCTTCCCTATCATTTTTCCGGGAGGATCACGGTTCGAAGCAGCTGGAACACAGGTAAGGTAGGCCTAATCGAATTACCATTCTCATAACGACATCTCATAAAAGCCATGCCAAGCCATGCCGTTAAGGACGACACGTTATTTTACACATCACTTTTCCAGGAGTCACGCTTTTGGTTTATGATCAATATTATTTCGAAACTCGTCCGTGTTGCGAAGGACGTTAGCGACTGAAGCGCATCAAACTATGACGTTATACTGAATCAATATTGTCCGAAGTTCAGGGTGTCAACGGTGTTTTCGTATTCAAATGAAATCTACTCTGGTACGTAAATCTTTTTGATAACGCTTTAACTTTAATTTACGCGATTACTTTAGATTTTGCTATTTCGTTATTATGATCTGTGCACGTGATTTTAGAGGACAAGATAAAAACTGACATAACATGTTCTGACATTTTGTGACACGTTGAAAATCAAAAATTTTTTGTTTGTTTACATTTATTGCGGTTACAACTAAAAGGAACAAGATTCTTTTTTGGAATAGTACAAGGAATGCTTCCAGCAAACGATTGGTCAGTGATCTTTACTCTATAAAAACCTTCACTTAACCCGCGTCAGCGGGAAGTTCATTATTTATGGCATTGGGGCGAGGAGCAGAGGGATAAAAAGTCGTTCCATAATGGTTGGTTGTATACATAGTAACACAAAGCTTGCGAGAAGAGGTGGGGGGGGGGGGAGGTTAGGGAAGCACGACAGCAGGACTGAGGGGGGATGGGTTAGGAGCGCCCCAGAGCTCAGTTAAAAATTCAATATATAAACATTTTTTAAAGCTTTTTAATTTATTATTTCTGTTCCTTATAATTTGAAATCACTTGTATCTTTTCTCGAGAGTCAGGGGCCTTCTGGGAGGAAGGTCTATTTACTTGTCCTCCAGCCCTCCCTCCGTTGCCCTCCACTTTCTTCATCCTCTTCCCTTCTCCTACAGGCATAAAAGCCAGGTTATCTCGGTATTTAGTGTTTTTGTTAGGTTACTTAATGTTATAATCCTATATATATATAATCCTATAAATATATAATCCTCTTATATTGCTTCAGAACCAACCGTGACGAAACACGACCAGAATTTCAATCTTCTAAACACTAAGCCGGGATATTACAACACATTTGACAGGAGATTAAAGGTCACTTTGGGGATCACATGAATCATTCAGTGATGATTGCGGTTTATGACTCAAGTTCCTCTATCAGTCAACAATTATCAATACCGGCACGCACACACCCATGGATGACATTCAGATCACAGGCTTTATATAGTCAGTAAAGACAATGGCTCGGTCTGAATTGATTTCAAAAATATACCGATAAAGAGAATTCAGTTCTAAATAGCTGGTCGAGGGTGGCCTACTGCCACTCCCTTGGTACAAAATAAAAAATAAAATAAAATAAAAAAAAAAAAAAGAACTTATAAAAAATGCATTGCGCAATGCATTTATCTGATAAGTGCAATTTTTTTAATATGGTCAAAGTTCAGTATGTTTTCATCCAGCCAATGTATTATCTCATGGGATATTATCGAAATTCCTTGTCGATCACTTTTCTAGAGATTTCCCTTTCCTATGAAAGAAGAGGGGGGAGGGGGAGGGTCAAGACGCTATAAAACTGTTCAAGATAACTCGTGGAAAATATATTTGGTTTGTCCGGATGTTGGAGTCAGTTTTCAGTTGTGTATTGGTTCGAAGTCCAATTCGTCCGAGGGCCTATTCTTCCTCTTCCTGCTCAAACATTTGTTCAATTCGATGTAATTGATATCATCATTGTACAAAAATGAAATTATTCGTCATGTAAAAAGATTGAGATTTCCTACTGTTTGATTTTGGAAATGCTCATCATTCTCAGTATTGATTCTGCATGAAGTAAGTTGTTGTTTGACAAAATATTTCTCAGGTTGAGGTAACGACTGTGACGTCAGGGTAGTCACGAGGAACAACAAATATTCATCGTATATGTCTGCACTGACGTCACAGTCATTAGCATACTACTACAAGGATAAACCGGACATACTAAGGTTTTTTTCTCCAGGGCATAGGCTCCCGGGGCATTTTGCACAACTAGTACACACAAGAGAGCATGCTGCGGGAGCTGGCTGCATGGTGTGGTCATGCTCGCTGATATTTAACCAGTTTAATATCAGGGAGCGTGACTGTTGGGGCAAAATTCTGCTTCCGCCACAACCTTTTTTGGTACACACAAAGGAGCAATACGACCCTGAAGCCTGCTCCCGGAGCAAAACCCTTAGTGTTTATAGGCCGTAAAAGACGCAACACTCAAATTAAGGGATATTTTACCATTCACCAACTCACTTCATGTTGTCGGATGGGTGAGGGGCATTGTGCCACATCTTATCTTGGTCGCAGTGTGGTATAAACCACTGACTGGGCTCATCTACTAATTCAACATCAAGAGAAAACTAATAACAATAATAATAATAACAATAACAATAATAATGACAATGATGATGATGATGATAATGATGATAATAATAATGGATTTATTAATATTGCCACAGAGTGGCTCTTCTATGTTGACATACTACCTATACTAAAAATACTAAAAACACTAAAATCCCTCCCACCTAACCTATTTACCTAAAACAAAATTCAAAAGTAACATGTGTGAAACGTGACATCACTTAGGTGGCTAGCTAGCGTGTGGGTTGGCACCTCTTGAGCCTTGGGTAACGAACATTTCATAATCCTCATCTGTGAAGAGTAAGAATTTCATACCCCCCCCCCCCCAACCTCCAAGACTTCAGTCACACATTCAGCCTCACAGCCCTGCAACTTTTAAGGCCCCAACCAGGGGCGGATTCAGGGGTGGGCCGATGGAGCCGCGGCCCCCCCTTTTAAGTGATAAAAATGCTATCTGGAAACAATATACGACTTTTATCGCTTTGCACATGTTCATGAAGGTTTGTATCAAGACGAAGTTTTCCGACCGCCCCTTTCTTCGATTCCTGGATCCGTCCCTGCCAACTACATGACTTCTCAAGATAACGTAATACCCCTCAATTTTGCTCCCCCTCCCCGAAGCCATAATAAATGAAAGCCCCCTTAGATGTTATAATGACGGATCATAAAGAATTTTAAAGGACACTGAATACGTGATACCTCGTACGGCTTCAGCAATTCTAATGGTCATAAAGAATTGACCAAGAAAACAAATGTTTCATCATTTCCTCATTCTTATCGATCCGGCTCTTAGAGCAGATTTTGTATGACTGTGAAAAGCTCGAGGCACGAACACGGTCGCGACACGGTCAAGGCGCGGCAAGGCAAGTCAAAATTCTGGAAAACATTACGGTGGCGGCAAGGCAAGCTTACGGGACGGACAGTGCTGCGAGCTTTTCACTGTCATACGAAATCTGCTCTATTGCTATATATGTATTCCCTATAAATTGATCGCTGTAACATATGCAAGATGAATCTCTTACCTCAAGTTCCTTAAGGGATGTCGTGTAAAAACTAATTTATTTGGCTTGCTTGAGGCGAATAGTTCAAATAAAAGAAAGAAAGAGAGCAGAAAGTGGAAGGAAGGAAATGAGAAATCTGTGAAGGGTGGAAGGAAGAAATGAAAAAAAGAAAGTAAATGAATAAAGGAAGGAAGGAAGATAGTCAAAGAAAGAAAGACAAACACGTTACACTATGGTGCAAAAAAGAAACAGCATCCCCTTTTTATTTAAACATTGGCGTTGCGCACGCGTAGTTAAGCATCAGGCCAGACACAGGACAGAATTGTTCCTAATTCCCAGCTACCTTAAATAGTTTTCTTCCATGATTTGCATGCTGTACGTCCTTAAAATATAATGGTCTATCTATTCATTTCAGGAATTAAACTCTCAGAATTCCAAATATTTTGATGCATTCCTGATGGCGCTAAACTCGAAGTGATCTTGAACGAGGTCGCGATAAAAAATTCGACCTATAATACCAACGGGAAACAGTTATGCGAGTGAGGATAAGTAAATGACATCTTTGCGTCGATACAAGGGTCTTATAGATCACAAAATGGCTAACCTTAATGTTTTCTTTACAAGATTTCAAAATATTTGGTCCACTTTCCGTTATTTGCAGGTGGAATTCAGGGAATTTGCCAGACCATTGACCCGGATAGAATGTTTACAGATGGGAAATTTGTAACAGGTTGTTTTATGGTGGCCACTCTGTCCGCTGCTGTACGGACAACTTCTGTTTATTTCCTGAATCAAAACCGTCAAGATCCAAAAAATGGAAATTTCATCGTCCGATATCACGATAAAACAACCCTGAAGTATCAAAATTCATTTATGAGCGAGAAAAAAATTGCGAGAATAAAATTTGAAATTTGAAACTTTGGCTGTATTTTCTACTTATGTGCGCGTGCGCGTGGATTCCTTACATTATGGCGCCAAAAGATTCTGGCCAATAAGCGGCTTACCAGGTGACGTAATGTTTAGCGCAAAGGGTGACTTCATCCTTAAAAATTGCAGGTAAGCCATAGCGGCTTCAGTGGCTCCAGAAAAAAATCTAAGTTGTTACCGAGTCTTAACATTATTGAACGGATAAGGAAAGATTGAGTTAATGATAAAATGGGAGACCATATTTACCGAAGCTACGATAACATGGACTTGCTATTCTATGAACAACAAACATCCACACAGCCAGGAAATACTTTCAACAAATACGACAAGTCTTCTATGAGGTTAAATCTTCGACCTCCTCAACTGACAGGCCAAGAAAACCACCGGCCGATTAATGGTAAAAGCTCGAATGGAATGTTTCATCATTCTCCCGATATGGGGATATTTAGAATGGTGTCTCCTGAATTAGAGAAATTTATAGGTAACAACACTGGTTTAACTCCCAGAGGGAATCCCGCCGCGCCTTCTTCGCCCGAGTTTCCGCTTTTTAGTCTGGTTTCGCCTGAATTTGAGAAGATACTTGCGAGCATCCAAAACAAAACGCCAACGCCTACAAGGGTGTTGCGGGAGGGGAACAGCGTTGCTAAACAGCGCGAGGTTTACGTTCAGGGATTTGCTGAAGCGCTGCAGCACATTCATGATCAACAGCAAACACACTTAGAAAATGTGAATAGCGAGCATGCGAAAATACAACAACAACAGCAACATCCGATAGTTACAATCCCAAATACGCATCATCTTAACTATGGGTGGACGGACAGAGGCCGCGACTCTCACCAAAACTACGAGTCAATTCACAGAGAAAACACGTGTGATATGGAAACGATGCAATATGTTAGCAACGTCGAACAATCTGAGGATTCAAAGAACACTTCCAATCCTTCTTATAATCAAAATGAGCAAGTAAGCGAGCCAGATACATACAAACTGGAAGAAACGTCTTTGCGGACTCAAGGAATGAGCGTTCTTCCGCTTCCTCCAATTGATTTGGAATTACAAGAAATTGTCAAACGAGAGCGCAAAAAGCAAAAGAACCGCGTAGCTGCTTCTAAATGTCGACGGAAGAAACTCGAAAGAGAAGCGCAGCTTGAGGTGAGAGTACAACATCTCAAAGAAAAAAACATCGAGTTGAATGCCGTAGCGAGCGCCTTGAGGCAACAGGTTGGTGAACTGAAACAGAGAGTGCTAGAACATGTTGCTTTTGGTTGTCAGCTGCCTACAGTCACTAATGCAGCCTATTAGAGCAGATTTCGTATGACTGTGAAAAGCTCGCGGCACGAACACGGTCAAGGCACGGCAAGGCGCGTCAAAATTGGCAACGATCGTGCCGCGAGCTTTTCACAGTCATATGAAATTGCTCTAATTATTCGAAGTTATTGCGTACATGCTCTGGACTGTTTCGGCTCCATGTTAGCGAAGAAGTGTCAACAGGCCTTGAAGAACAAACTTGACGGGACGCAAAAACAAGGAAAATTCTAAAATATGGTGCAAAACCCTTTATATCTAAAGAAGAGAACAATCATTACTTTTGTCGAATCTTCAGTATTGGAAATTTTCTAATTCTCATTCCTGTTCTGGCTTCGCGACCCCAAAATAAATATTCATTAATATTTCTGGGAAATTATTAATGCCGGTGACACCGCGATTTTATTGAGAACCTGTTTTACATTAATCATATTTATTTTTGTCAAAGAATTTGTCAGTTTGAAAGCTGGACTTTCGGTTTTATTCTTATATTCTACGAAAAGGAAAAATTACGCAGGATCCTCTAAGAAAAGAAAGTAAAATCATAGAGCGAATTTAGATGGCTCTAAAATCGAGTTTAAAAATGGTAAGAAGTAACCAACTATAAAGAGAAGCTTTATAATATTAATTCTAAAGTTGGGACAAACGGTTTTTGATTTGTACGAAAGCATCGAAGAAAAAAAGAAGTCACGAAAAAAGGATATATTATGGGACAATGTAAAAAAAACTGAATTATTGCCAGTAATAAAATTATATTATAATTATTAACTGAGTTTCATCGAAGCTTTAGCCTTCCTCTTCTGCAGCCTATGTGTATTTTTCAAAATTATAAAAAGAAATGATCCGCACGGTTAAGGATGCTTTTGCTATAAAAAACCGGTACAAAAAGCTGCGCCATTTTCTTGTGGCTTTTCAATGTCGCCAACAATTTACTGCGAAAACCCTTGTATCGCGACCCACAAACTTCAAACTTTCAGCTGGATTTTGGGTTTTTCTGATCCACCAATCATAAAGAGAATAGGGAGCTGACGCAGAAAAAACCAGCAAAATCCAACTGAAAGTTTGAACTTGTGGGTCGCGATACAAGGGTTTTCGCAGTAATAATTTTTACTTTAAACTTATTTTTTGGCGGTAAAATCCCTTTACTAGATGTCACCCTTGCTCTAGAGGAATATCTTCTAGGCTTACACTAGCGTGAAAACTGAGTAACAAGACTTGGCCCTAAATAAACAGGTGGGTTGCTTGATTGCTTGAATGGAGTACCCGCAAGACAACGTACGGGCCCGGCTAAACACCTTAATATTTCTTACATTACAATCAAATAGATTAAGCTTTATATTTGGTCAATATTTCTGGGACTGGTCTTTCAAGTGAACGATATTTTGAAGTCATCTTAGATTCAGAATTGTTAAAAATGAGAAATATTACGTAAAAAATTCCAAATAATTCAAGATATTTCATCAGGATTTTAATTTAAAACAAACTCTTCCCTTCACCTTCTCAGCCCCTTACAACTTGACAACGTTGAGCCCCCGTCATAAATGGTTTCATTTATGACGCCACGCAAAAATGAAGTTATCTCAAAGTAAAATCTTTGAAAATTTGAAATTTTTCTTGAAACTTTTGGGCAAATATTTTAGACATCAAAGGGCTAAGGTCAGTAGACATACGGGCGGCCTTCATCACTTGGTTAATTAGTATTTTATTATTTCTCGCGTGATAAAGCCAAGTTTTATTCCTGCCTATATATATTTGGGGTCAGGTTGTCACCCTAGCTATCATTACTAGTAATAGTGTAAGATAATACTAATGTAGGTAGCTTGGGAGGAGCAGAATCATTTGAGGAGGGTGGGAAGGGTGGGGGGAGACTGACTTTGCACGAACAAAGAGAGCCTATTCGCCTTTTTCGAAATTCAACGGAGGCCTGGAAACAAACTCGTGCCGCACAGAATTATTGGGCTGAATTTGGGGACAAGATCAAAAAGTGCCGTCATCTTGTACTGGATTCTGGGATTGATTTTGGGGAACGGGATAGAGTTCGTGCCCAGTCTTTCTTTGAATTTCGGAAAGGCAAATTGGTGGGCAGGCTAGATAATTACAGTCAAACTAGGAAAACCGTGAACACCTAAAATACGTGTGGAATGTTAAGCATCATGTTCTGACCAATCACATGCGTGAATGAATTGATTTCTAATTAATTCTCTCATGTGATTGGTTAGAATATGATGCTTAACATTCCAAACATATTTTAGGTGTTCACGGTTTTCTTAGTTTGACTGTAATGTAGTTATCTGAGAGTAACTTTCCCTAACTTTTTCCCTTTCAATTTCAAGTGACTGAATATTTGATTGAGAATGAAATGAGTCGAATCACATAAAACTTCAAGTTATTTAATGGTACAAATAAAAAAGAACAGTAACTGCAACAGATATTTTAGGGGTAGTAGACACACTAGTGCATTCTGGTCTAGCCAGGGTACAAGCACCTGCTAATCCTATTCTTGGTTTCTGGAAGAAGACTGAATGAGGAATATTGAGGAAAAACAGAGGGGGTGAGGATAGAGTGGAGGCTCCGATAGTAGCCTGTGCACAGGCTATCTTGGGGCTTTTGGTGGTGGTAGCGGGGGGGGGGGGCGTGGGGGGTGGCGGGGCAGGGGGTGGGGGGGGGGGGGGGGGGGGGGGGGGGGGGGGGGGGGGGGGGGGGAGGGGGAGGGGGGGAGGAGGAGGAAGGAGAGCCTGTTCGCAGGTTACACCCACACGGATCTCTGGTACCCAAGGGATATCCTGTCTGTATCGAAGTTAAACCAAGATTTTTGTGTCTTATTTGTCTTACTGAGAAAAAAATCTTGGGAACAGAAAGAAATTTAAAAAGTTTTTAGAATAACTGTCAGTTGACAAAGTCTGTTTGCATTCAAAACCTGCTAAACGAAATGAAATTCTAAAGAATATGATTCTAGCTAATTATCAAATTAAACCAATCACTATCAAAATTGTTGAATACCAGAAGAAATAGCTTGAGTCCTGTGTTTTCTTCTCTCGATAAAATAAATTTCTTCTTGGAATTTTCTATTTATTTAGGCTTCAAAAAATTAATCATGCATCACCATTGCTGTGACAAAACTCAACAGCGAATAATCTATAAGTATAAAACAATGTTCTATATCCCTAAAGCGCTTTTTTAAGCGCAATTTAGTTATTAAAAATAATTGTCTTGATTCGTTTCGATTCCAGTCCTCTGCTTATCGACCGAATCGCGGCCCTTTTTAGTCGAAATAAAACTGGATCGAGACAATAATCGTATATTCCAATATAATGTCAATTTGATCATGTGACACCATACGTCATAACGGAAGTGTACTCTTGGTAATCATATTCATGCCTGTTAATGCCCAGCAACTCGACATGACAGTGAGGCTGATGAGGGTTCCCTTAACCACGTGATTACAGGATCAATCTGGTTCCTCATAAATTTCATTTCGCTGTAACAAAGCCACGAAAGGAATCCAGATGTCCACAACAAAGAGAAGTCGTCCCTTATGCCATCGTACCCAAATAACCATAATCAGTCAGAGCGGTTCTAAACCACTATCATTAACCTTTTGTCTGTGTGACAAGGTGACTAAAACGTCAGTCCAGATCTTCAAACCAAAGTTGGCTGACCTGGGTCTGTAGTTACGCCACAACTGTTATCTTCATTGGCGGGGAAAACGTCCAACAATGCGTATTTGGAGATGTGCTCTTTTCTGTTGTTTTATCGTTGCTCACACGCGGGGAACTGGCCATAGGAGAGGCTCGTTGAGAGTCTATTCCCCCACAACTGATTTGAAGGAAAAAGTCTCCAGTGTAAAAGAACACGAAGGAACAGGAATGACGTAGAGATTCCGCGGGAGACAGCTACATTGTTAAGATAAAATCGTAAATTGTGGTGTCAGAAACTGTGGATAGATATTTGAATAACAACACATGGGACAAGACGTCGGCTAACACTTTATCTACCGCGTCAGCCTGTTCTCTGGTAAACCACAAAACCTCTAGACAACTGGGTGCGATGACGCTTTTGTAAGGTCATGAGGTGGCAGTTAGCCAAAATACGATATCCAAGGAAAACAGATTCAAAATTGTTCAGCGACATAACTTGGCTCCTTCGATAACACTAATTACTAATGTGGACTTTAGATTTATCGACGGAAACAATCAAAAAAGGTCTTCTGGAGTTGTCTGGGTCAAAAAACGGATGAGTACATGGGGCAGGGTGGATGAATGGGGTGGGGTAAGCGTCGGAAGAAAGTGGGAGAAAGGAACGAGAATTACTTTTGATTTCAGTTTTAAGAACGGCCTCAACAGAGCAAATCCCCTCCCACCCCCCTCCCCCTCCCATCCTTTACCCTGACAGCCTGGGTCTATAAGGCTATGAAGTTGATGAAGATGAAAACAGGAAACAAAGCAGACAAGACTGCACGTCATCATCCATAGGCTAACGTGAATGGATAACCAAGAAACTGATTGGACAAAGATAGAGTCAAGAATTTCGTATCACAGAATAGAGCGTTTTCAGTCATTCCTAAAGGAATCACAAGAACAAAAACATGGCGGCCATATTGCCCGCCAAAATGGCTGCTACGATGTCACGTGAAAACGCTCATATATATATGTACTCACACTGTCGGCGCGGTTGCTCAGGTCTCCTAACCAGGCCACTTTACCGTTCAGTTCATTTGCCCTGTAGCCGTTCGCGTGGTCCTGGTACGGTTCAATTGACAGCAGAATTCGACTGTAAGTTAGATCTGAAACAATGATCATGAATCTATGGTAAGGCGGTGATGTAAAGGCCCTTTTACACGGACGATGTTTTCTGCGATTCTAGCCGCGATTCACCTGCAGTCAAAAATCGCGCGTGTAAACATGAGTGGCGATTTGAGTGCGAATCGCCGCAAAATCGCGCTAAATTCGAACGTGTTCGAAACAACAGCGATTCATCGGCGACGTGAATTTAGAAAATCGCCTTACAATCGCCGGTAGTTTATGTTGGATCGAAGTTAGAATCACAACGAAAATCGCATTGCTTATGGCTTTCCGGCAAATCCTAAGCCATACTGTAGTTCCACCGTTCTTTAATTTACCGAAACCGTAGCTAAGCATAGCGATTGGATGATTCGCACGAATGTTACTGCGTACCGTCCAACCGCTCTACTGGGCATCATGGTCACGTTCAGTGACGTCACGCCCTTCAAGCTCGCGCGTCCTGTAGCTCGATTTCTCATTCACATGTGAAGGCGACCTTGTGGGATACCTTATATACCATTCTTTACTTACCTGTGTTATTTGTAATCTTGACGTTGACTGTGATAGTAGTACACAGAGATACAGACAGTCCTTTCTCTTGTTTGTATTCTTCATTGTTTATTATCACGTCTGAGTAAAAAAGGCAGAACATTAAAAAAGGGCAGATCAACAACGCAATAAATGCTCTGGTACAAATTCAATGAATTCCTTACCAAAAATAACGGGTTCAGGGTTAAGAACTTCAAGACTGTCGGTATTCAATCTAAAGTTATCAATGTTACCGAAACCAGAAACTTGACACGCAGGCTGACTAAGGTCAAGGATAAACAGGTTTTAATTAAATCTTTCTTAAAACAAAAACAAAAAATAAAGCTATAGGATAAACTTTAATGCTTGAGGGATAACAGAGTAATCCTTATTTCATGAGTACAAAGATAAACGATAAAAAAACATTTTTTTCATGAAATAGCAAAAGATATGTTTGCCATGTAGGACGATATAACAAAAGAATTCAACAAGAAATCTTCCGTTAAATCCCTTCAACATCGAGGCATAATAAAATTTGATAACGCTGAGATACGATGGTGATGATGATGACGATGATGATGATGATGATAATATCATATACAAGGTAAAATAATTCTTAAAATTTTCTAGAATGTTTTCGACTTTAGGTCATCATCAGTAGTGAACAGCAATATGATAATGATGATGATAACCATGATGATGATAATCATGATAATGATGATCATGATCATGATAATGATGATGATAATGATGATAATGATGATGATGATGATGATAATAATAATAATAATAATGATAATAATAATAACAATAGATCGTCTTCCAGAATATTTTGTTACGTCTTTGACAAGGATACTAAACTCCACGTCAACTTGACCATGTCCTTCACAGCTTGGCAATACCTTCGTGTTCTTTCTTTTGCCGATGTCTGTTGATAAATGTTTTATTTTACTTTATTTATAAGTTTTGCCCCAAGGGCAGAGTTCCCTCACAGAGGGAAAGAAAAGCTTTTCAATGGCGCAGCTAGAAAAAGATTTATAGATAGATAGATTAACAGCAAAGCTGACAGTTTAACTTGCTCAAAGGACAGCTCTGATGACACATTGAATGTCTGAGAGAGTGGCATCATAAATATTAACAACTAGATCACAATCATAACGGAATAATATGAATTTGAAAAAAATAATATAAGCATGGCCAGTTCATGGGTTTATCTACTATATGAGAGTCTTTTAGACGAGTGGGTTAGATTGAGGATAGGCCAGAACATTTCCACTCCCCCCCCTCCCCCCCAGCTTTAGGAAAGAAGAGAAGGCGCTCCTAAGGTTATTCATTAGTGTAGTTAACGAATTGTAATACATTTCCCTATAAAATAATAACAGCTTTATCCCAGAAAAGGTGTGGAACATTAGGATTTTACAGTCAGCCTTGCACTCAGGATAACTTTGAGAGTGGTCTATGGCAGTGAGAAACATACTAATCCAAAAATAAACCCTAATCAAGCAATAGGATTCATTTATTCAAGAATAATAACTTTGAGGGTGGTCCGATGCAGTGAGAAATTAAGATGGATTCATCAAGATATGTTATTCTGAAAGAATAATTGACAATATTATGACCAATTTATATGCAATACAGGAAGTCATTTCCAAATTGTTTCTGGTTGACTCATCTACAATAGGTGGATGTAAATGTTTATCAACATTGTCATTGTCATGTTAATGTGCCAACCCGCGTCTTAACAACATGTTTTGACACATTGCTTTGTTGGGTGATTTGATAGATTTTTTGTTCATTTAAATGACAATGAACCAATTGAAAACAAAATATGTCATCATACACCCACCCACCTATTAATCAGAATAATATTTCATCTACAATAACCAATACTCCAGTTTCGAGTTCGCTGTTGCTCAGGGTTAGCCTCATTTTTGTGTAGAATATTCACATGTTTAGGCCAATGTCTGTGGATTGTCAAGGTGTTTATTGTGTTGATGTTGTGTATTCCATTGGTATTTGTAAATATTTTGACACTGAAATGAGGCTACAGTAACCCTGAGTAAATGAGTCTGTAAACAAGAAATACAGCGAACTCAAAAATGGTCTATTTTGGATACAGCTTAGACATGGGCGCGCGGAGATATGGAATTTATCTTCGAGTGTTCAATTTGATATCTCACGAGTGAGCGCAGCGAACGAGT
>JAADYU020072125.1:0-14505 GCA_011763375.2 Heteractis magnifica
ATAATGGCTCAATATTCGAATAATAAATTTATTAATCCAGTCTAGGGGGGTACGCTTCAGCTAGTTTGACTGTAAGAGCCATGGTTAAAACAGAGAGGCTTTCAAAATTCAATTTATTCATATCAGTTAAGTTTCGTATATTAAATGATGACTTCCTTGATGTCACAGTCATTAGCATATGGCATGGAAAAACCTTTTAACTTCAAGACGCATCACTCAAACTATAAAATGTTTTTGGGTCATTGAACAGCTCACCTCGTGTAGAATCCATACTGAGAATATCGTAGGAAGGGTTACAGGCACTTTAACATCGAGAGCTATAATTGGTTCCATGGATGTCGGTACTTTTTCACAATCGTAGAAAAATTTTTTTAAAACGTTGGGAAGAAAGTTTGGACACAACAAGAGAAAGCAAAAAGAACAATATAGAACACAATCCAAGGAATGATTTTCCCAGTTTTCGCTGCCTATTTGTCTCGGATATTTGAGCACTTGCCTGTGTGCGGGAGGTCGTCGGTTCAACTGCAGGCCGGAATATCACGCAGGGCTTTATAATAAACGCGAAGAAGGCACCTCTTTATCGCGACCAAAAAATATCTGACAGTGGTTAGGCTTTGTCGTGGTTCGGGTGGCTCAGCGGCTGGCGGTATCGTCTTATTTAGAAACACAACAGAAAGCCGTAAGTTTATCAGTGAAATA
The DNA here is from genome assembly GCA_011763375.2 of Heteractis magnifica. Classification (NCBI taxonomy): domain Eukaryota; kingdom Metazoa; phylum Cnidaria; class Anthozoa; order Actiniaria; family Stichodactylidae; genus Heteractis; species Heteractis magnifica. Next base: position 700 of record JAADYU020072125.1, read on the forward strand.
GTCACCCTTTTTAAATACTGTGATCCACTTTTATTTTCACAACGGGGGTTACAGTTCAGTTTAAGTAGTGTGTAATTTCAAGCGACCTTTTATTTAACAGGAAGCAGCGAAGACTTGTCATAAACCAGTTATCAATGCTGGTGATGGTGTGGGCGAGCATCCAACACAAGCTCTTTTAGATGTCTTCACCATAAGAGAGGAGATTGGTACTGTCAATGGCTTAACGGTAAGAATGACTGATTTTTGGAAAATAACCCGGCGAATCATTTTAGGACCAATTTTTTAATGAAGTAATAACTGAGTCTTCTCCGACTGGACATACGATCGCTGTCGATCGCCGGGTCGTTTCAAATCACTCGACCCTATGATCGCTGACGATCGCTGAGCAACGCTACCATATGTTCACATTTAATCGCTTACGATCGCTGGTCAAATTTTGGACGATCCGGCGATCGACAGCAGTCATATGAGAACCAGCCTTAGACAGCAGATACACTTGTTTTGCAAGGTTTTTTTATTCAAGTGATAAGTGCTGTTTTTATCTAAATTGCTTGCATTGAAAAAGACAAAATAACGAACTAATAAGGAAACTATTTAAAACTTAGCTTACGCACACAAGATTTTCCCATCTAACATGTGTAACAAAGCTTGATGGTTTTATCCTATCTTTCATCATCTAGGTGACAATGGTTGGTGACTTGAAGAATGGCCGTACTGTTCACTCCTTAGCCAGGTTACTGTGTCTCTACCGCGTCACTCTTCGCTATGTTTCGCCTCCAAGTTTACAAATGCCAGAGTCGGTTAAAGAATACGTGCGACAGAGGGGGATTGTGCAGGTATACCTTCACGTGGTGATCACGTGATACCCTCGTTCATGTTATGACAAAATGCTAATTTACATCCCATTCTTCCCCCTAAAGAAATACGAGGAATTCTATGTCGTGACGTTTTGTCACGCGTACATACATGGTAACATTTCTTCCTTCCTTCCTTCCTAATTTTTTCTTTTTCTTTCATTTCATTTTGTTTCTCGTGGCAGCCAAACTGCCAATCTTCTCTAACATTGCCCGTTTTCTGGAGTTTTGGCCGCGTAAATCTAAAGCAAGAGACAAACAAACGCACAAAAATTAAAGTTCACAGAGCCGCGCGCGGGCATTGTTGATAGCAAAACCTTTGTAATTCGACCAGTTTTACATTTCGACCAACTATTTTGATGTACATTCTTGTTTGCCGTTTGTTTCAATCCAGGAAGAATATACGTCTTTACTGGAGGCCATACATGACACTGATGTACTGTACGTTACACGAATCCAACGAGAAAGATTCGATTCTCAGGAAGAATATAACAAGGTAAAATGACAGAAATCGTGATGCAATGATGTAGTAAGGCATTAGTGTACTGGACCATTCCATTGAACGTTATTACTCCTTCGGTTTGGACATCCATTTCTTTTTTCATACACCGCAGGATTTCCTGTTGACGCCCACCTGGACAATGTTGAGTGATTTTTGTAAAGAGTCCCACGTTTTCTGTTTCTTCAACCTGATTCCACCCCCGGGATGGGAGGGTGCGGAAGTTAATAAAAATGGCCCAAGAATTATTTTGGAAGAAGACGCTAGGATTTGGCCTTTGCGTAATAGATGCAACACGGGAAAGAGTGTTTTATCCGATATCCAAACACCGAGAAGTGGTTTGAAAAAACGAGGTGCTGCCAGGGTGTTTGGATAGAGGATGAAACACTCTAGTTCAAGTGTCTGATCTAGGTTGTCAAAGCAAAATAGTTTGTTTAGAAATAAAGGGTTTTACAAACTAGAGAGGATAGAAAGACTCTATCCACTACATGTGGAGTCAGCTAAAGATAAAATTCACATATGCATTTTGTAGGAGTTAGCGTTGTATCTTAGATGCTTTGACTACTTGCCGGGTGCGTCGCTATGGTTACCCACTCGGAACGGGTCATTGCTAGAGTAAACTCGCCTTGCTCTGACATGTACTTGTATTTGATTGGATAGTACAAATGAGAGCAGCTTCGCGAAACAACTGCAACATAGACTGACTATAACTGCAGTAAAAACGAAATCGAGTGCCATGCTACAGAAAACAATGTAGGAACGCACATTCAAATTTTAGTGATATTGAATCATAATATACGCTCTGTTTAGGTGTTTGGAAGTTACGTCGTTTCTCCGCAAACTTTAAACGAAGCCAAGGAGAAGATGGTTGTGATGCACCCGCTACCACGTATCAATGAAATAAGGTAACCATGGCAACATGACTGAGTTCACTGTCTGTTGGAATTTTCATCTCGTTTGTGATTCGTAAAACATAGAACGGTCTTCGCATGAGTGGTAGACGTACGGTACTGACTTACAGTACGTACATGGTACGGTATGCAGTAACATTGAAATGGCTTCCTACTGTTTTTCCGTGAATCATCCAATGACAACGCAAAGTTACGGTAAAGCGTCGTACGGCTACGAATTTGCCGTATCGATTCATACTCGTAAGAAATCCGCTCTATTTCGTGTGGGCTGTTTTTGGCGTAAGAAGTTACCCTTACATTTATAACGAGGGGGCGAACACCGAAAGCCCGAGACGTGAGGCCAAGGAAGGGCGAAGTCGTGCTCTATTTGTAACATAAAACACGCTTAACGAGAATTTACAAGCCATACCATAACGAGCCATACCATATGTTTCTCTCTTTTATATACTTCTGATGCCTTAGGTATAAAAATCTGCAAAAGATGGCTGTTTATAGCGAAGAAACCTTCAGTTTATAACAACTGAAGTGACAGTGGTACGGTTGCTAGAATACGCACTATTTGTAAGAACCCTGCGTTATCCGGATCGCCCCCGCATAAGGGAAGCGGGAATGATGCTGGATTCCGGATTCCTTACTAAAGTTAATCTCTGGTTTAAATGTATTCCCTCGAAACACTGAGATCAAACTGGATAAGATCCAAGGGGCTAACTATTTCGATACCTACCCTTTTCGCTTGCGGCGGTGTGTTTCGATATCTAATTTTGTAACTTTGTACCTTTTTACTCTAGCGTCGAAGTGGATTCTGACCCTCGGGCTGCATATTTCCGCCAGGCGGAGTTTGGTATGTACGTAAGAATGGCGCTCTTGGCTCTCTTACTTGGGAAATAACTCATCGAGAAACCCGGCACCGAGACTCCAGCAGGAGGAGGAGGAGCTCGCTCGCTGAACTAACAAGAGTCAGTCGGAAGAAAATCGTGAAGCCGTCGTGAGGACATCGGAGGTCTACAAGCAGTTGCATTCTTTGTCTTTGGGGGTCGTATTGTTCATGTTAGGGAAAAATAAGTGTTTGTCTTGGGTTTGTGTTTTGATCTTTCGAAATGGTGAGGATTTCCTCAAGGAAATCATTCAGTTATAGCTATCATGTATTCAGTGATGATTTAAAATACAATTTAAGGTGATTCTTTAAATTCCATTTTTCCTTTCAGCAATTCCCAACGCAGTTCAATTTGATGGACATTGAACATTGTGTTGCTCCAAACTGAACTGCGTTTGGAGGGTTCTATTACAAAATCGGTGCAAGCTATACCGGCAAGTTGCCCTAAGGTGGTATCTCAGCTTGCACGGACATGAGTTCTCATTTGAACGTTTTCTTACTGACAAGTCCCTTTCGGTAAAAAACAAGCGAACCCTTTGTATTCGCGTTGGTGTTCTGTGTTTGAAAATGTTAACTCGCTCTCGATGTCTTTTTTCTTTGTATCGTTGATATATATAATATTAAATCTAAGTGCTATGGTTTTTTGAAGTTAATAACACTTCCACGAGTACAGTATACCACATTTACTCAAGCATTTAAGTTTTTAAATTGAAACTACCAATAAAATGATTAACAGTCCATCTGAGGACAAGTCACGTGACTCAAGTGCTAGAACCAACGTTACCTTCGCGTAAACAGGGCCTGGGATAAGACGGGCCTCTTTTGGAAAGTACCGCTGACCAACCGCTTCAACGGGCCAGTTTTGCTAAATGTTTCAAAACTATCAATAGACCTAATTCGTTGGGCGTATTTGTTTTCCCATTTCAGACCACGTGTCATCCTCTCGAGAATACGATTTTTTGTTCGAGGCTCATCCATATATTAACGTTCTTCTCAAGCGCTACCGAGAAACAAAGAAACAATACCCAAGGTAATGACACGTGGTCTGAAATGGGAAAACAAATACGCCCAATGGATTAGGTCCATTCTTTCCAGGATTTCCCTTTCAATCTTTTTCCCTATATTTCTTGAGGTCCTCAACCTGGGAGAGTGGAGAGAGTGAGGGGTGGGGGCAGGAGGTATGCAAATTGGAATGGTCTTCGATTTTTTGTTTTCCTTTTCCTTTCTTTTCTATTAAGAATCCTATGCAATTGATAATACCTTGGGATGGTTTCTTGTGCAAACTATTGTCTTGGAGACAAATCCATGCGTTTTTTTAAATTGACGGCCGAAAACTGGGGATTTTTTTTTTTTTTTTTTTTTTTTACAGTGGAAATATACCTTCGCCTTGAACTCGTACAAAGGTGCACAGAAAATGGGATGGGATCTTTGAACATCAAATAAGCCTCTTTTTTTTCTTTTATTTTGTTTTTCAAGGGTATTGCTTTTCATCGGAAACGAATCGTGATTAGCGAAGGTAACGAATAATGCACGCTTTCAACACGCATCACGATGTACCTTGTGTATTTCACGTTTCGGAATGCAATGTTTTTATTAATTTCACCGAGAATTTTTTTCCCCCCGCAAGACAAAATCCCCTTTGTTTCATTTGACTTCTTTAGTGTGTACAACACGAAGCCAACGTGTTGTCTACATGGCGGAAGACCAGTTAGAGCTAAACGAAAAGCAGTTTATAATTGTTATAACTCATCCGCTGTATCGCCGAACGTTCTAGAAAGACTCAATTCAGTTTCGACTTACGCCAACTACCTTTTGCTCTTTCGTTTTCTGTCAGTTCTTCAAAATATGCCTATAAATTAAGGCCAAAAAGAAAAAGATTATTCAGCTAGGTTGTCATGGTTTTTAAGACGGAAAAATATTATTTTGACGAAAATATACTCGTTTTCTAAGGGAATATATAGTACAAGGACGGATAACTGACATCCTTATCAGTCCTAACATCGCTTTTCGCACGTTCACGTTTGAGAATTTCGGAGTTTATGACACTTAGGAAAGGCGTAACGTAATTCTTTTCCAATTTGTACTTTTCTTTGATGATAAAACTTGGAAATGTTTTTATATTAAACGCGGCCACTTGGCGGTACGTCGGCTAAATTTGTTATTTGTTTTGAAATTATAATGAGTTTTTGAAGCATAGATAGTTTGTTTTGCATGTTTTGACTTGTCCGCATTATTTTAACCAAAAATAGCTAAAGTTGAGTGTGAACGACAACTCGACTGTTTTCCAAGAAAACTGACCGATGAAGTCATCTTAATTCTTAACCCTCGAGGAAAAAACAGTTTTGCGGGAATTACTAGTAGTTCTGTTTGATATCTTCCTTACTAAAACGTCCACTGAAAAAAGAAACAAAAGCATTTATCTTTTCCTATAAATTTACTAGCAGCCTGACTATGCAAACAAACTTGGAGTAAAGTATGGATGATAATAGTGAAGAAAGCGTCCGACCTCTGGAGTAGCAAATAAAGTTCAGCAGGAATCAAACTGTAGCGTGATGACGTACCGGGCAAATGATCCTCATACATAAAGCTAATCAGAAAACGAAGTAACATTTCCATTTCCTTTCGAACCGTTTTTCCTGGAGAAAAAGAAAACAACTAAAACCATGTTTAATGCATTTTGGATAATCTTTTTACTGAATAAAAATTAAAAATAGTGATAGAATATTAAAAAAAAACGTGTGTATTTTGTATCCGATTTCAAAGTGAAGACTGAGCGGCATTCATAAATAAATATTTTCTAAAACGAAATAAAATATCTCGCTTAGTTTTCCTGGAATTAACAATTTAAACTTCCACGCTAACTTTAAAAGTCTTACTCTGAGGTCTTGAATGGCTAACTTAGTTCATTTTGTGGCTAACTTAGTTTATTTAGTGTTTCTCGAAGACGAGACGGCCTTCCCAGCTTCATGGATGGTTAGATATCACTGAGTAAAAAAAAAGAAAAACAACTGCAAAGCAACGAAAAATATGTTTGTCTTGTAATATTTAATAAGCTCACTCATTTTTCAATGGGTTAAGCTTTCAATACTCTGTTAAGACAGCTTTTGAACTGGGCTAGATTTTTTACATCTTTCATCGAACCTTGAAAAATACCATAAATATCCAATTGTAAACTTGTCACAACGGGAGGTTCAACGTGTATTACAATATTCAGCGACTTGGTATTTCCAAGGGTCTTTAGAACTATCAATAATTACTCGTTTTTTGCTTTCATAAGCGTGAATGAAACCGAAAGAGTGTTGAATATTTTAATAGAGATTTTTTGAGACTTCGAGATTTTTTTAACATGAAACGTGAGCAGAAAAGCTACAACCAAATTCCGTCGCAATCAATACGGAAAACTGTTTTTGATCTGAGTCACACATCATTTGAATATCAAAATATATAACGAAAAAACATGGGGTATCTTTGGTAAATGTGTTCGACATTTATTTCAAGCGATTGTTATTATTTGTAGTTCTCTGTAATTAAAGCTTTGAATTTTTGGCAAAACAGTTTTTGGAAATGTAAACTGTAAGTAGAGTGCATGGTTGTGGTTATAGTGAAGAGCAGCAATCGTGACGAAGCGTTTACAGGAAAATAAATAACAGAATAAATATGTTTTATTTTTCGCTAAAGAAAAAATAATCGCTCCAGAAAACAAAAAAAGGAGTCTTGTTCTTTCTTTTTCGTTTTAAACTTTCATTTTGCCGAAAAAAACTCCCTTTTTTTCGAGTAAAAGCATCGATCGAAATTGGAGCCAGAAACATTGTCCTTGTAAAAGGATTCCGGTTGATTTGCATAATAAATGAAACCACGTGATCGTATTGTTCTTGGGTGTTTGATTGACAGTTGGGGCGACACGCCAGGATGTCAGCACTGCTGAATTCATTATTCTAGTCAAATCAACTCCGCATTGGCAACACTGCTAAACTGGTAAGCCTTTAAAACTTGTTTTTTGCCGTCGTAATCCTTTAGAAACTTTCAATTTGTAAGAAAAAGCTATTTCTCTTTTGTTTTTAATTTATTTTTAGCTATTTTCTAGCTGTTTTCGATTTTTTTTAGTCTTTTTGTTCGATCTTGTCCACTCTGTAGTCGTTTCTGCACAAACCCCCTAGTTTATTATGCACAGGGAGTTTGGATTCGCGGCAGTTTCGAGAAATTCTCTTCTCGTTGGGCTACAAGTACAGCAAATTCGCTACGAATCTCATGCTGGTGTTCCTCTGGCTTTTAAGCATTAATTCTGGGGACTTACGACAGTTAATGCCCAGATTTTTCGATTTTAAAAGAAGAAGGAATGGAGGAAACAGGCAAAACTGAATCACTGGTATAAAAGAGAGGTCAAGTATCAAATTATTGGGTCTCTGAAGATATGTGATACACTTTTTGTCAAACCATCAAAACTCATTTCTTGGCAAAAAAGAACTCCTAGGATATATTTCTGACTGTAATTGTTAATTTTTTTACTTCTTTTTCGAGAATAAATTGCTAAATAAAAAGTAAGGAGGCAATAGTTAAAGCTAGCATATTCACGGCTATTGAATATGCAAGCAAGACGGAATTTTTCATGCGTGGAGTTGACACTTATGACAAAAGCCTGAAGACTACCGCAGACTTGCTGCAGAAATTATTGAAACGTTCACACTGCGATTAAATCATTCAAATATGTTCTCTTATAGCAGGATTTCAATTGTTATTTCAAAACGTGACTTTTGAGAATCTTAATTTTTTCTTCTGGCATATTTTTAATGTAATGCGTGTTTTTTCAATAGATTTTTTTGGGTATTATTTTTTTGGTGCTATCCGCGGTTGTTACGGAAATAGGGAATAATGTCTTCTGGGTTGGAATGGCATCCATGTAGGCATGTTATCGGATTTTTTAATCTCTAGGCGAAAAAAGATTTAATTTTTCTAAGAAATAACAAACCAGACGCTTTCCAAAACCCTAAAGATCATTTTCTCTTTGAACTACTTTTGGAATTGGTTCAGGCATGTTTTACATTCGCTCGTTACGATTACATGATGTGTCCGTGTTTGTTTTCCGTGGAGGTCGACACTTAATTCATGGCCGTGAACGAACTTTTTTATGATGCGAAAAATAGAATAAGAACGCTAAACTACGATGAAACTTGTAGAAGGGAAAACTAGAAAATACGAAAGTAATGTGAGATTAAAAACTGTTCAATTTTTGCGTCCCGAAAGAGATTCTGTTTCGACTTCAAACGGTTTGATTTTGTAGCATCATTCAGCATCCAGAAAAAGACACCAAAAGGGTCATCGTAAAATTAGGAAACTTAAAGAAACACACACTACAAATCCATCTTTGAATTTTTTTTCATGATTTTTCGATATTTTCGACGAAGGAGTTTATTCTGTTTTTTTTAAAAGACATTAATTATTCAAAGATTGTCTCAAGGAATGTTAGCGAAATTTTTTTCAAGAAAAGCGTGTTGGACGAGAAATTCACGAAAAATCCTTCGACAGCTCTCTGTTGATAATGGATATAATGGTTTTTCCGAACTAATGTTATCTAACTTTGACTTTCTGCACAACCACATCAGCGAAAACGAAAATACGATGGTGCTTACTTGTTTTGTTTCTTTTCGGAGATTATAAATTATGAATTTCGCAGGACCAGAAACGGCGCGTCGAGGTGACACAAAAAGAACTCGAGGATCTGTTCTCTCGTCCTAAACTCGTTAAAATTTCCACTGATATATTTTTCCTTTTTTATTTACCACGCTTCAGTTAGTCTTTCTTGGAGATAACGCACATAACTTTCCAGTCATTAGCTTCGTTGTCAAAATAATTTAAGACTTTGTCGATTCAAATCTCCGTGGCAAATATTTTATTGAAGCCAATCGGTTAAGGTTACTATTTTCAATGATTGTATGGTTTGCTTTGTCTGTTTTGTGATGTGTTTCCATGAAAACTGTTTTCTTTTGCTCAAAAACGCTTTTCCATTGAATTGACTTTAGACTTGTATGTAAAAAAAATATTTTAAGAAATATCTGTTATAATTCTACAACAGCCAGTAGAAGTTCAACTTCTACTGGTATATTTCTATCTATTTTTAAAACAAATTTCAGCATGCTTTGAATTAATTTTCGGCGAATAAGAAATGTGTTGTAACCAAAAAGAATCCCGCCTCTATCGATCTCCGACTCAATAGGATCAGTCGAAAAGAGAATTGAAGTAGCTTTGGTCGAAATTAACTCTTCCCCGAGGTCATATCTCGAAGCAGGTTTAATTTTCTACCCAAATTTCTCGTGATTTCTCCGTAAGTGCTTAGTTTACAGAGATAAAGCAAAGGATACCAAGTCCTTGGTTGTTATTCTATCTTGGATTAACATTTGGTGAAAATATGTCAATTATTTATATCACGACCAAGTGGTTTTCCGGTTATTCGTGTGAAGTGTTAAACCTAACGTTTTGACTTAGTGTGGTGAAAGCTATAAAATCAATTGGTATTCATGACGGAATTGCGAAGTTACTTCCCTCGTGTTCACGCCCATTTGCCTCTTGTCCTTTCTTTTTTATTTTCCAATCTCTTTTTTATTTTAATTTGATACTATTTCTGGGTTTACGCGGAGACATATTAACAGGACACAGTGGGATATCTAAGATCTTTTCTTGTAATTATCGAAAAAAGGTGAGAAAGGTATTAAAATGAAGCTAAAATGTTTTTCTCAGGTTAATTACTTGTGTTCAACAATGATTTTCTAACAAAATCTCATTCACTTCCAGCCATGCATTTCTCGATTTTTACTGTGAACCGGACCACCAACGCAACTTGATGATTTTAAGATGAAATTGCCAGCGCAATGGGAAATAGCAGCACGCATCATATACCGTAAACTTCCATAAATAAGCCCTGGGTTTATATTTGCCCAACGTATGTTTTTGTTGGGCTTCTTTTTGGGAGGGCTTATATTCGGGGACTTCTTTTTGGTTGGAGATATTCGTTAAAGAACTTGATGGAGCTATTTTCGGGTAGCATCTTTGTGTCTCAAGATTTTGTGAGCTGCGGAACGCGGAAATTTAAATTTTCTAAAGGTCATGGAACACCCGAGGGAGTGTGGGTTCAGGCGGTGGATTTGAACTGTCTTGAAAGTTCTATTTTTACATCGATTGTACAGCCCAAAGTACAAAAGATTAAGAGTGAGAAGTGAAATTCGTAAAGGACAGTAAACTGACCCACGGACGCTGGTGATTTTCTTATTCGTTAATAAGAAAGCAGCATTTACGAAAAACATTTAGCTTGACTTTAACGTATATTCCTTAAACCCCCATTATTATAGGAAGGGGGTTTTTTGTTAGAAATTAGGGGAGCTTATTTATGGATGTTTACAGTATATATCACGACAAGAGTGTGATAAACCTGTCTATCCTCCCCTCCCCTCCCCCCCTTGAAAAGGAAAATTTGTTTGAGCAAGAGCCTGTCGCGAAAATGAACGCGGGCATTCTCACACCACTAATATTATTCTATTTCTTTTTAGTTTGCAATGGACGAAGGAATCCCGACAAGAAATCGATTTTTTTGTAATTATCCGATGATGGACGTCGGCCCACCCGACAAGAAACGAAGAATAGACTTAGGTTGTTCTGGCAATCCAACGATAATGGGTAAATATCTTTCAGGATACCTCGAATTTCTCAAAGGCTCGTACACACGATGCGACGTTGCCTGCGACGTTGCTTGCAACGTGGAAATCACACCGTGTGTCCAGCCGTGCAAACTGTTGCGCGCGGCCTCGCAGAAGTAGAAGCAAGTTCTACTTTTGCCACGTCGCCGGCGACGTCGCGCGCAACAGTTTCATGGGTGGACACACGGTGCGATTTCCCCGTTCCAAGCAACGTCGCAGGGAACGTCGCATCGTGTGTCTGAGCCTTGATAGTTCATGTAAAAAGTCACTATTCAGATGGGTGTAGCCAGGGAATTGAAAACCATACGACAAATTTGTAGCCCGTGCCGTACCATAACCGTAGAATATTTTTACTCTTAAAAAGCGCATTTCGTATGAGTGGCAAAAGATACGGTAAATTCGTAGCCGTACTGTGCTGTACCGTACTTTGACGTCGCCGTAACTATGGGTGGTGATTGGATGATTCACACAAAAACAATGGGAAACCTTGTTACTGCATACCGTACCGTGGATGTGTTGTAAGTCAGTACCGTACGTTTCCCATTCATACAAATTCCGCTCTATGATCGTAAACGTAACTACATGTTGAGATTGGATGATTAATGCAAAAACAATGGGTAGCCATTTCAGTGTTACTGCATACCGTACCGTGTACGTGTTGTCAGTCAGTACCGTACGTCTCCCATTCATACAAAATTCGCTCTGTGATCATAAACGTAACTACACGTTGAGATTCAATGATTAACTGACGAAAACTATGGGAAGCCATTTCAATGTTCCAGGATACTGTACCGTGTATGTACGTGCAGTAAGTCGGTAATCGTATGTTTCTCGCGCATACGAAACCGCTCTACAACTTTAGATAGATTAGATTCTACTTCAAAACGACTTAGACGAGTTCATCCTTGGGTTAGGTCACTTCCAGGAATCTTTCCTCAAGAAAAAAAGCCCGTGATGACTACTAAATGATTTGTTTTCTAAGTTGGCGTTCGCAGTTACACTGGGCCAAGTTGTTCAAAGCCTGATTTATGCTAATCCAGGTTCGATTACCATGACAGTCAATACCTTCATATACGATTTAACCCAGGATTACAACTAATCAGGTTTTAATCAACTAGGCCAGGGGAGAAATATAATCCAACCAAACTCATCGAGTTGTTTAAATCTGCAGAGTCCATCGTCAATGCAACATCGAACTGGCCTCTAAATTCCCTAAATGCTTCAGCGGTGTTGCCAAATTACGAGGAAAGTGTTGCTGCAAAACACAATAACTTTCCAAACCAAGCGAGGTACTTTGAGACAGATCGTTACTTAGGTCATCAAAACAGCCCTAAAATGGACAGGAATTTCGGCTTTGTTGACCGAAGTATTCCAAGCAACACTAAAGAAGAGTTTTCAAGAACCACAAGAGAAAACAACACTGATTCATATCGACAAATGTTTGATCATCGAGTACCAGAAAAAGACTTTAGTAGTCGTCTAGATGTTCCCACAAGTCAGGAGTTGAAAGAAAAATATGAAAATGCACTGGAAAAGGAATCTAGCACAGTTCTGAAGGACAAGGAAGTTAAAGATGAACCAATGACGACTGTTATCAAACAGGAACAAGTGGATCCTGAGAAAGATAACGCTAAGGAAGACAGAGTTCGTGAAGAAGAAACAAAACCTGAAGCTTCGCAGGAGCCAGCGGTTCCATCAAGTTCCACTAACGACAAAAAAGAAATTCCTTCCAATGTAGTAAAAACTGAAGTGGATGCGGTCAAGAAAGAAGTGAAGGCTGACACTAGTGACGATGATCCTTACTCGTTTCTTGATTGGAAGGATGGTATTGCTACTCTACCGGGTAAGGGAGATTCCCGTTTTTCAGTCTACGGTGTGTGTGTGTGTGTGTGGAGGGGGGTTATGAAACAACGTGGGTCAATCCGAGAGAGCAAGGCCAAAGATGCCCAAAGATCGAATTGGAATTTGGATATTTGCGAAGGGAGGAAAACCGGAGAACCCGGCCGGAGAAAAACCCTCGAAGCACAGGAGAGAACCAACTAGAAACTCTACTCACATGAGATAGCAGGTCCAGGGATCGAACCCGAGGCAGCGCATTAACAGCGCACACCATCCGTCAGGGGATGAAACATTGGTAGCTTATAAGCGAAACCAGGGTTACCATCGCGCAAATTACCAAGGGAAGGGAGGGTCAAAATATTCCATGATTTTCAACCTCTTTACCCACTCCTCCCCCTCTAACAGCTTGATAATCTTTATGTCCACAGGTAGTAACCTTAAGTTTAAGATGAACGAATTTGGTACGTTAGAGATGGTGAGCACGGTGGAGACAGAGAAGGGAGAATATGAATGGAGTACTGCTGCTCCAGCTCCTGCTACCGCTGCTGGTGCTGCTGATTCTAGTACTAGTGCTGGTAAGATGATCATTAATAATCCTTAATAAAGCTGAAGAGCATATTAAAAAAAAGGCACGAAAAAAGTGGTCGAAATCGTAGATTTTCTTTCCGTAGATCTCCTGTAATTTATGGTACTTTTAAGGCATCCGCGTGAGCTTAAAGGTGCTGTTACACTAGGTAATTTTCCTTTCAACTTGTCTCGCAATTTTGTTGCCGCAACCGTTGGGAGAAGTAGAACTCAGAGAGACCCTTTTGGTATGTTACACTAGGCAATGTCTCGTACAACTTGCATATCAAAATTGCGAGACAAGTTGCAAGATAAATTGCCTAGTGTAACAGCAGCTTAACACGAGGATGTGTTACTTTCGGGGTAACACGCGTACATTTCTTAAGAGTTGACGTTTCGGCTACACTGGTGGTAGCCATCAGGTTCTTCTTCTTGTGATTTACTTCTGTCAATGGTTTTTTTAGCGTCATTGAAGCTAAAAACAAAATAAACCTTTATGTATTCAGGGTTCACACTGCTCCTGGAATTCCTGGAAAACTCCTTGAATTTCGAAAATTTCTTCCAGGGCCCTGGAAAACTC
>JAADYU020072236.1:0-14482 GCA_011763375.2 Heteractis magnifica
AACAATTGACCTTGAACAAGTAGAGAATCATGAATATCTTATCAAAGCATCTTTTGATGAAGGACTGCAAGGTACATCTAGGTGTTGTTTGGTTCATGGGTTTCAGGATTTAATCTGACATTGGGTTTTCTCCTCTTTTAGAGTGCAGGGAGAAGATGGATGAAATACTGGAAAAAATCCCTCTGGAACTCAACAAGGTTTGTTTAATCAGCTTGAAGAGTTTGGGAAAAATGTCAAAACCTTGAAAAATGGATTGGGAAAATGAAATGAAAAATTGGTGGCTCAATAGTTTCCTATTTATTTTTTTCTCTTAAAATGGGAAAACAGTGTAGTGAATGGGAAAATGAGAAACTGGGAAAACTGGAAGCAAATAAAAGATCCATCTCAAATCAGATTAGAGTAATTTTTGATATTTTATTATTAGGCTGGTAGGGACTTAGGATTGGATGCAGGAAAGACTATCAAACTGGAGTCAAATAATCAACTTGGATATTTCTTTAGAGTCACAAGAAAAGTAAGTCTCTAAATGCTTAGATGTTTGGGCTACCTGTGGAACTAATGCCACAGGAACCCCAGTTTTCAAGTGTTAACATTTGTTGTGTTTTATGAGGAAAAAATGAAACTACGACCTAGACAACTCTAGACATCTGGGATTTTGACTTCTGTCAATCAAAATAATTACTAACTCTGACTGTTGCCTTTAATTGGCAGAGGACCCAGACACTTCTGCAGACACTTCTGCAGTCACTGCTCAATGAATTGGTACTAATATTGATGTTTTCTCTTTTAAAAAATAAAATTCTTGTTCTAGGAAGAAAAAGGGCTGCGTAATAATAAGCGATATATTACTCTCGAAACCAGAAAAGATGGAGTAAGGTTCACAAACTCTTCATTAAGACAGTTAAATGATGAGTTCCAAGGTTACCGGGATACCTATAATGATGTTCAGAGCAAGCTAGCTGCCGAGGTGTTAAGGGTTGCTGGTAAGAGGTTTAAAATATTTTATGATCCAGAAATATTCACCAAAAATACATATTGGATTTAATGTCAGTCCTCACTCTTTTACTATAAAGTTTGTATACAACAAAATTACAATGATATACAACCCTATTTAGACCAAGGACACTAGGACAAAGCACAGTGCTGTGTGTCTTTAAATAATAGAAGAGTTACAAATTGTATATACCTGCAGTCGTTTATGGCTATCAAGTATTATTCCCTCTGCCTTTGACCTTTCTGGTATCTGTAATAGCTTTTATAAAGCATCATCAACCAAACATGAATATCTGTCTTGGTTTAAGCCTGGTTCACACTGGCAACGCAAGCATAAGTGCAAGCAGCATACGCAGACTCAATACTGCATTTATCGCCGAGGTGTGAGAAAAGACAAGCACTGCTAATGAGCAGTACACTACTGAGTCTGCGTATGTTGCTTGCGCTTATGCTTGCATCGCCAGTGTGAACCAGGCTTTAGAATTTTGGTTCCAGTATGGGTCCTAGTGCCCTTGTTTAGACCAACCCTCACTACCCTTGGAAAATCTAATCTCACTTTGTGGTCATTTAATAGATCAAATCCACTTGGACATAATGTTTTCCCATCTCAGACCATGTTATTCCCTTGGATGTGTAATTCAGGGAGGGTCCATTTGGATATAACTGAAACTCAATCCCAACAAATGAATGTGGATTTTCATTTTAGGTGGTTACAGTGAACCCATGCAGTCCTTGAGTGATGTAACGGCACAGCTTGATGTACTTGTCAGGTAACAACATTATAAGCACAATATTAATGAGTGAAAGAATCAACCTGTTTAAATGATTTTGTTATTATTTTTTGATTCTTTTCAGCTTTTCCCATGTTTCTGCAAATGCACCCATACCATACGTAAGACCCACCATTACCCCTCAAGGTGAGTGATCTTGCATGGATTATGTGGATTAAATTGTTCAAATACACCTTATTTCAAGGTTTCATTTGCATCCAAACTTAATGGGCCACCAAATTAAGAAAAATCATTTGGACGAGAGCACAACCTTGACCAAAGGGTCTATTCTGTGATAACTGGCTCACATTTAGGAATTATCTGTTATTTGTATGTTGGAGTGCTAGCTAGCCCATAGTCTTATTTTACATTTCTTGATTTTTGGTTGATTTTGACCAGGTGAGGGGGACATCAAACTTGAGTCATCTCGTCATCCATGCCTTGAGATGCAAGAAGATGTTTCATTTATTGCTAATGAAGTTGAACTTCAAAGAGGTGAGGTCATTTAGTCATTCTGTCTGACAGCCTGTTCCATAGCCAGGGGGATGCACAGGGCATGTTCGCACCCCTCCACAGCCTTCAGATGTTCACATTTTGGGGTACTCAAGGTCTAACATTTTGATAATTTGGTCAACTTTGGCCTTGGTCACACCCCACACAAAAAATCCTGGCTATGGGCTTGTGTCTATGTATTTCCTGTTGGTCTACCTGCCTGTCTGCCTGTTTGTCTGACTGACGTATACTAGAGTCCATTTTAATTGATTTGCCGTGATTGTGGTGATTTACATTACTTGATTCTTTCTGTTTTTCTCTTTAGATGAAAAGATGTTCCTCATCATCACTGGTCCAAACATGGGTGGAAAGTCTACATACATTCGACAGGTATTTGCACCAGATAAGTAACACAGGAAGCCCAATTAACTATTTCTTGACAATCATATTTTCATATTGGCAGATTGGTGTGATAGTTTTGATGGCACAACTTGGCTGCTTCGTCCCATGTTCTTCTGCTCAGATATCTATTGTAGACTGTATTCTAGCTCGTGTTGGATCTGGTGACAGCCAGCAGAAGGGTGTGTCAACTTTCATGTCGGAAATGCTAGAGACAGCATCAATACTAAGGGTAAAGAATATTTGATTTGTCCTTAAGGGACTTGTCAGAAATTAGCAGGGGGTGGGGTGGTGGAAAACAGGGGTGGGTCACAGCCTTTTGAGCCCTTCAAAAGGGAGGGTCATCAAAAAAATAGACAGCAAAACAGGGTGGGTCACAAAAAAGTATGCCAATGTGATCATAAAGAGATGTTATATCTATGACAAGAATACAAACCAAGTATAAAAATCATGGCATACAAAACAGTTCCTGCCACATAAACAAGACATTGTGGGGTATATATTTATGCAGGGTCATAATATTTTAGGACAAGCTCTAGGGGAGGGTCAAGACATTTCAATCCCATACCTGGGGAGGGTCATTAATATTTTCATCACCTCATTGAAAATCTCCACCCCCACCTCCACCCTGCTAATTTCTGGCAAGTCCCTAAGTGTAGAACAGAAAAGCTAAAATTTTCCCATTTTAAATCTCATTAGTCAGCTACAAAGGATTCTCTAATCATCATTGATGAGCTTGGCCGGGGTACATCTACCTATGATGGGTTTGGCTTAGCCTGGGCTATTTCTGAGTAAGTGGATGATATTGTAATCAGTATGCTTAAAAAGTAGCCAATAGATGGCTCTTGGAGTTCTTTTTCTCAGTGTTTGTCAAGACATGTCCTCCATAACCCAGCAAATGAAGATTTCCTCTTTAGGGACAAGTCATGATAAGAGGGGGTAGGACTGGTATAAATGGGGGAAGGGCCATTCTTTTTCATGTAATCTCAAAGGGGAGGGTCACAAAAATCTGTGCAGGCCTTTGAAGGGGATCATATCAATTGATGTAAGATATTATGGGGGGAGGGGAGGGTCACAAAAATCTGTGCAGGTCTTTGAGGGGGATCATATCAATTGATGTAAGATATTATGGGGGGAGGGGAGGGTCACAAAAATCTGTGCAGGTCCTTGAGGGGGATCATATTAATTTATGTAAGATATTATGGGGAGCAACAATTTTTCTGCAGTAAGGTGACAGCCTCTCAAAAATATGCACATGAAATAAGAAATATACCAGCCCTCCCTGCTGCAATTGATGACCAGTCCCTACATGGTAGTGGCCAATCTTTTTTGGCAGAAAGTTGCCTACATGTAGTTGTACTTAGAACATGAATAGTACAAATAGGTGGAACTTCCTTGGGGTGGGGTCTATCATCATTCCCCTGCACTTTGGGGGGAATATGGATTTTTCTGAAATGCTTTAACTCACTTCTCTGAGCATGAGGAGGCACATCAGTTAGAAGCCAAATCTTTTCTTGTAAATTTTCCAGTGTTGAGGCAGCCTTCAGGTCCTTCAAAACACTTCTCTTGCCTCCTTTGTACTGGCACTTCAATATCTATAAGAACCATTAAAAAAGATGTCAGTAATTGAGTATTGCAACTATCAATGCTTAGCCCCATAGTAGGGTGGGTAACCCATGGGGAGTTGACATAGGATCTTGCTCCTTGGGTTGGGCATTTGACAAGTACATACTCCCCCTGAGGAGGGGAATATGACATTTGTTAGAGTCCCAGGGGTAAGGATATCGACTCTGCCATCTGCAAAAATGTCAATCCCCCCTGGATCTGCCCGCTCCCCCCCCCCCCCAACCTCCTGGGGCTAAACATTGATACATAGGTGCATAAAACTTGTAACTTCAATTACAAGAAAAAAAAAAGAAAAACAAGCTAAAATACAAGCTAAAATACAAGCTAAAACTAAACCGAAAACTGCGAATTAATGTAGAGTTCAGGCAAGACATATGTCTAAGTTCTTAAGATAATATAAAATTGAGAGCAAAACTTAAATTTCGGCAATAAATTTCGCGGTTTTCAAATTGACAACGAAAAAAAATTAAAGGGTTTTAAAATTTAAGTAAATATGCCAATAAAAGCGTCCCGTTTTCCAGTCTTTGCTGCATATCACTAGTCTATAACTTATTTTCTCTGCATGTGCAGTTTTGTCAACATTTTTGTTTTCTTTAACGTAAAAATAGTAAAAAAAATTAAAAGAAAAAGTGACAGTCAAAAAACTCACCAAATCCGCCATCTTGCTTTGATGCGGGAAACCGCTGACGGATGACTGACAACTCAGAAACCACAGGAACCCCAAACATAAAATAATTTCTTTCTCGTCTTCTTATAGAAGTGTGAAAGGGCGGGATTTAAGAATTTCAAATTGTGCATTGAAAGGGACGGCGAAGCAATTCTGAAAGTGGGGGTGCTAGCTTTGCAAATCCTTACCACATGATAGTAAAGCATGTATGTCATTCTCATAAAAAGTGGCAGGGCTTCAGCCCCGTTATTAATAGCCCTCCTGTCTCAGCTGTCACTGATTGATTTTGTCCCATTTTTTTTTTTAGTTTTATTCCAGAGAGAAAAAATGAAGATAAAGGTACTTTCATGTTACTAAAGCAAATGCATAAAGTTTTCAGATACGACGTAAAGTTTGGCCACTTCAAGCCTCTTTTTTCCACTTATATAGGGACCGTTCATTCCCTTAAAAGACCAGTCTCTTAAATGAAGGAAATAAGTTTTCCAGGGTTCGTACAGGATCCCCTGTGAGAATTTTCAAAACTTTTCCAAAACTTTCTAAAGCCCTTTGACTCAAATTTCCAAAACCACACAAAGCACAAAAATAAAGCCAAATTCATGGATCTGAAACATTCAATATACATTTGCCAATGCAAAACAATACGTACACCACACGTACAGTGCTGACAGAAAAATCTTCGGCGCTTTACAACGAAAACAATTCTTTTGCAAGGTATAAGCTGGACAAGCTACAAAAAAAAAACATAACTTTTCCATAGCCTAGCGGACCGAAAATCAATTTTCCAAAACTTTCAAGGTCCTGGAAAAATACAGTATCAATTTCCAAAACTTTCCAAGACTTTCCAAAACCCGTACGAACCCTGGTTTTCTTTTATCTGAAAAATAATGTCAATAATGTTTGATTTTCACCATTTTTGGATCTAAAAACACACAAAGAAAGTTTAATATCCTACAATTCAGGTGGATGCCCATACTGTAACTTTGCACATGGACAGGAAGAGGTGGCAATATGCAGGTCTGTGACAGTATGATTCTCTTTTGACAGTATTAAAATCTGCAACCTGCATTGTCTTAGTCTTCTTTGCAGCCATCTTTAGTGTCGGTCAAAACTACCAACAAAGGAGACTACCATTCGTCCTCTGTATGAAATCCCATATGCATGATTTATGTGATGTTCAAACAGCACTGCTTAAGACATAGCACAGGGGCAGATCCAGGAATCGGAGAAAGGGGGCTGCAAAATTGATCAAGCAAAGTTTGCAGGTATGAAAGTACAGCCACAGCCCGGCACCTTAAATCCACCCTTGTAGCATATATCCATGAATATGTATTATATAATCCATATCTATTATTGCTTGTTGATTTTTCATGTGACATCATAGCGGCCATGTTGGATGAACTTTACAAAAGATTTTTAATGAATTCTCTTGAATTATCAAGTAACCTGGAGGCCGTGTCTTTTGTTATTTTATTTTCTAGGGAATGATTGCAAACCACCTATGTAGAATATGCTGGCTATGTATATGACTTACCATAACAATATTTAGTTTATATCTATCTAGCTACGTACTATAATTATTAAAAAATGTAACATATTATAATGAATTTTCAGGTTTTGAATTGTTATTTTAAAATCAATTGCGCTGAATTGTTATGCAAGAATAAAAAAGCATATACCATTAAATTTCACTATTTTGATTGAATAATGACAAAACACTGGTATCATAGTTGGGACTTAATAAGAAACAACAGAAGGATATTTTCATGATTGCAAATTAATTTTACTACAACTACCAGAATGCTTTGCCAAATTGCTTTCTTATCAATTGTTTCCTAAGGCAAGGAATTCATCTTTCCTTTTGTAATATTCATTGAATCTAATTATCCCATACCTGCAAAAGACGAATAAGAATTGAAGCTTAATTAAGATCACCCCTTTTTCATACATAGGTAACAATGATATATAACTTATCAATAAGTCCATTCTGCATTCCTCACTGAAAGCATTCACAGCGAGCTAGCAAGTACAATTTTACTCACAGTTAGTATTCACTGAACAAGTTCAAAATCTTCAACTATTTTTTGTTCACAACCTTAATTTTAACAATCATGAATTGTATAGGTATCATGTGATAAAGCAGTATTTGGTAAGACTGGCAGTGACTGGACTGAAGAAAATCTGGAAATGCTTATTGAAAATTGGTTATACAGTTATATGTTTGAGAAGTGGAGACTGAATAGTGAGTAAATGAGTACTCCCTCTAGCTTGCTGTGAGTGCTTTCAGCACAGAATGGAGAATGGCAGTTTTAAAAATCTTACCCTAGAAAGTCAAAGTCTATTTCAGAAAAATGAGCTTGCAACAATGCCCAGACTCCCCAGAAAAAATGAGCAGCCTGAAATAGGAAAACAAAGAGCAGTGTTACAATCCTATCAGTCCATGTCATACATATTTTTATTATACAGCAAGCTGGTCTGGATGAAAATGGAACAATTTGATTGGTCGCTGAGAAGTCCAGATGAAAAAATTCGGATCAAGCTCTCAGAAAAAGTTACAGACTGTTTTAGATTGCCATACCTATAATGAACCATTTATTGACCAAGCTTGTTCAGTCCAGATGGGGAGATTATTGGTCTCGTTCTTTTTTCATGTGTGTATAGACCTTGCTCTATGGGCTCAGTCCATACAAAGAGGAAAAATGAACTTGACTAATATCCCCCAATCCTGACCTCATGTTTGGTCAATACTGAATATGCATTTGTAACATAGATACAAGAGCTGGTCACAATTCCCTCCCTCACCCATTAACAATCGAAGTTCAGTAGCAAAAGTGTGCATCCATGATTAACTCTTACCAATGCAAACTGGTTGGCCTGGACATACAATTTCTCAACCTCTTCTTCTGTTACTTTGGGATTGGATTCCCCTAAAAACGTTATACAAAAATTTCAAGACAGTCCTTTATATGATGAAGAATTCAAAATTAATCTATTCATAAAAAAGTAGACCAAATCCAATATGCACTTGGGTGTAATCTTGTCCCATTTCAGACCATGTGTCACCCTCTTGGAAATAGGATTCTTTGTTTGAAGCTCATCCACATTAATGTGTCTTCTCAAGCGCTACTGAGAAACAAAGAAACAATACCCAAGGGAATGACACATGATCTGAAGTGGGAAAACAAATATGCCCAAGTGGATTTGTTCCATTATGAGATCATGTAAGAGTACTCAATGGTTGATGTACCTCTCAGTTCAGCAGCCTTTGTCAAATATATTCTCAGCCATTTCAACTGGTGATCTCTTTTTGGATAAAGAGAATAGTCTACTTCATCTACACCTAGAAGTTTAGTTCATACAACTTTCTGTTAGTTTACAATTACATAGACTGGAGCAATTTCTCTATTTTCCTAAGGTACTCACTGTGCCTTATACTTAGCCCTAAATCTTCCCTTGGTTTTCCAGTGTCCAAGAAAATATGGACAGTAACAAAAAAAAATAGAGAGACTGCTCTAACCAGTGTATATGCATTAGAGAAGTCAAATACGTGTGTGAGGCTGTATGCTGAAGTGGATCAACTATGGACCTCAATCACACTTTGCATGAAGCACACATCCCAACTATGTACACCACACCTGCTCCATCACACACTCAGTTATAATTACAATTAATGTTCAATTATTCTTCAGCTCTGTAAAGTTGTTGCATACATGCATGCATAACTTACCTGCATATTCGCAAAAATGATTACCAATGTCATGAGCCAGAGGGTTGAAATTAGCATACTCATAATCTATAGTGTACACCTTATCTGGTAACAAAAAAATACATATTGTTATTATTACTATAGACCTTTGTTGGAGTTTGTAAAATACTGCTGTGTTTCTTGATTAAAGACTCATTTACTCAGGGTTAGCCTCATTTCAGTGTCAAAATATTCATAAACACCAACAGTGAAGTAAAGAATGCACAACTTCAACAATACAAACACTTTGAAATTCCATGGACCTTCACTGAAACACATGAATATTCCACACAAAAGTGAGGCCAGCCCTGAGCAAAAGACAACTTCAAACTGGAGTATTTAATAACTCCTTAAATAGT
This sequence comes from Heteractis magnifica, assembly GCA_011763375.2. Classification (NCBI taxonomy): domain Eukaryota; kingdom Metazoa; phylum Cnidaria; class Anthozoa; order Actiniaria; family Stichodactylidae; genus Heteractis; species Heteractis magnifica. The sequence continues at coordinate 9,049 of JAADYU020072236.1, forward strand.
TGTACAGTAAAGAACATATTTAATTGTACAATTACCTGCTTTTTTGTCAAACACTATGTTCTTACACAGTATGTCATTATGACAGAATACAACTGGGCAGTCATGTTTTTCTAATGCTTGTTGAAGTTTTGCTGCCTCTTCTAGAAGTTTGGCCTTGCTCGGGCATTCCTTTTGGAACCTGACCATTATAAATATAACACACAGCTTAATGAAAAAGAAAAACCTGGTAGAAATTCATAGTAAGATGAAAAGATCTTGAAAAATTTTTACTGAATATTTAGGCTGTAAAACTACAGCCATCTTCTGTGAGTGGAATTCTTAGTATTAGCTACAAAATATTCAGTAAAAATGCAGTTTCAAATTTTCTCATTGTACTATTCATATAAAATTGTATGCCCACAAAGAGATGTTTAAAATAGAAATTAGAAAATATTAGGAAAGTATTGACCACTTTCCATACATCAGTTCACTGGTCAAACACCAAAGCTTTCCATTGAAGGTGTGAGGTACAAATTTTGAATAATCCTTAGAAAAGGACCTTGCAGCCCCAACTGAATGCTTTGGTTTCACCAGTGAACTGATGTATGGAAAAAGAAATTTCTTGGGAACAGCAAGCAAAATCTTCTAGACTGGCTTTTGCTACATGGTAATATGTTAAAAGAAACTCCTGAAAGGGAGGAGGGTGTGCAAGGCAACTATGATCAGATTACAGTGTTTCAGAGTTAGGGACTTAATTAGCAAGGGGAGTGTGGTACAAATAGGGGGAGGTCATCATTTTTATGTGCCTCAAAAGGGGATGGGTATCAAAAATTTTGCAAGTGTTTTGGGGTGGGTACACATATTTTGGTGTCCATCAAGGGGAGGCACCTGATTATTTCTTGCATCTTATGCACCTTATGGGGGCAGGCCATCCAGGGGGGGATTGATATAGGATCTTGCTCCTTGGGACGGACATTTGACAAGTACATTCTCCCCCAGAGGAGGGGAATTTGGCACTTGACAGAAAAAGAGAGCCTGGAAGCGAGGGGAAATTTGACATTTGTTAGAGTCCCAGGGGTAGGGAAATTGAGTCTGCCATCTCCAAAAATGTCAATTCCCCCTGGGTCTGCCTGCTCCACCCCCTCCACCCTGGGGCTAAATCGTTGATAGGTGCATTATATGGGAAATATGGAGGGGTCAAAAACCATCATAGTAAAAATAAAATGCACCCCCCTCTTCTATGCTAATTAATTGTTAAGACTGGAAATGACGTGGATTATTATCGAAATGCAAATTCAATTATAATTATTAAGTTGAAATCTAATACTATGCACCTCTGGTTCTTGGAAGAATCGGGAAATTCAGCTGGAACCAAGTTTAAAAACTTAAAAATAGTTTTAAACAAGCTTGCTTCTGGCTTTTCTGTTCCATCAGGAGGAATAGCATGTAGTTCAGCCATGTGCTGGGCTATTAAACTCGAGATATGATCATCTGCAATCGTTTTCGTGTCCAGAACGTCTCCATCAATGAAGCCATAGCAGATACCATTATCAAAGGTTGCATAAACCGGCGCTCCATATCCTCTGGAATACAGAGTCTTAAATGTTTCTAGCTCCCTTTTACGGTCTATAAACAGTTCAGTCTTGTTTCCATACAGTCGAAATAGCGTGATATCTTTACGAGGTGCGCCGGTCTTTTTACACCCTACCAACTTGTTGCTGATTCCTTCGTTAAACTCCAGGAATTCAAGCTGTTCTGGGTCAAGATCGGGATTGATTTTCTTCATGATCTCTTTCATTTCTACTTCAGGCTTGTCTTTGTCGAGCTTGATGTTAAAATGAGGGATATCCATGGCTGTAATTCTAAGATAAAATGACTACAAATATTACGGTTCTTATGGTAACTTGGTCACGGTACGATGATCCCGGATTCTGACCAGCGGATTAATTACCATGCAGACGTACACAGGCATCCCACATACAGAAAAATACTAGCAGTCAGGTGGAAGTCAGGTGGGGATCACATGCGATTTGTCAGTAAATTTGTTTGAAAATGAGGGGGGAGAGGTCACTTACCATAGTGGCCCAGTGGCAAATAAATTTTATGGTTAAAATTTTCAAAATTTATACAAGAAAAATTTCGAAACGTGATAGACAAAAAGGCTTAAATCAAGTGAATGGCTAACACTAAAGCTGGTGGTTTTGTACCGTTTAGGTGATCTGTTCAAGAAACGGTAAGGCCTCTGTTCATTATTCATTTCATGCCCTTGGGTGGGCTGGGGAGGAAAATTAAAGAAAAATGAAACAAAAATCACTGTCCTCCTTCTCTTGAAGCTCTCAGTATAAAGACACCCTGAAGACTGAAAGAAAGAAAGAAAGAAAGAATGAATGAATGAATGAATGAAAGAAAGAAAGAAATTAAAGGAGCCGAAAAGAAAAAGAAAAGCATTTTACTGTGCGATCCAGACATAATTTTTACTACCATGTTTTATAAAGAGGGCGGGTTAATGAATGTTAATAATGACGTCATTCTTTACGCGGCTACTCCGAGCTCTACCGCCCATGCATCTCCTAGCTTGACCTAGTGACAAGACTTCCTGATTTAATAAATGTCACTGTGTACCTGTTGCTGTAGAAAAAGGAATGTTTTGACGCCTTTCTGACTGTTTCAAACAGGAAAGTAGAAGAATAATTCGAATTAAGCTACGGAGAAAGTTAAAGTCATCTGATGTAAATTAAAAATCTTGGTATAAAACATACATATATTAGAAAAAATCTTTCTCTAGCAAGAATTTACTGGGAATAGTAGTTTTAAATATGCAGGTTCAAAGCAGGTACTTCAGTTCGACCTGAACTTTGAACATATTGTTTTGCTTCAGCCGTTAAGACGTATTCCCAAGAAAACGTAGCTGTGTCTTTTTCATTCTCTATTATTAAAGTTGCGCGAATTGTCTATATCTTTCTTTATTATTTTTCTTCGATATTAGACAACCCTCTTGAGTTTTTGTGTTTGTTGTATTATTTTTCTTAATTTCTAACTCACTCGGTCTCTCAATCGTCATATTTTTTTTTATTTCCCGTGATTTTTTAAGTGTTTTCAAAGCTTTTACACGACTCTCTTAACTTTTTACCTCGTTCGTCTAAGGATACTTCGGTCGCGATGCTTTTTAGTAAGCACCCAGTCAAAAACGAACGCTTTTGAAGCCGCTCTTCACAAATTTATTAAAGTTCTTTTAAAGTTACACATATATCGATTGGTGGAAAATTTGAGATCAGAAGTATACGTGAAACAGCAGGTGACAAAAGCGTTACGTTTGACTAGTGATTTGGAAAAAATGAAATGCATGACGGTAGAAATTGGTCGGTGGAAATATTTTATCGTGACGCGTGATTTTACGATAGAAAGTTGCGTGCGTTAAACGTGAAAAAGTACCCGTTCTTTGTACAAAAATTGAGCAAGACGCCACACTTAATAATTCATTGCTAACTCTCTCTAATAATTCCCCTGAATTCAAGATAACTTTTCCGACGAAAAAGATATCATTTTCCAAAAACGTAAATCCCTTTAATTTATCGACATGCAAGTTGACTCAAAATCTTAACAAGGATATTATAATTTCTGATGTTCATATATGCGATGAATAACTTTAAATCCTTTGTCTAACTGAAGGCGGTATGTTTATTTTCACACTAGTTTTGTTTTAGACTTGATTGCCGTGTTGGAGATCAAAACACTTGCACTGTTGCAGCACCTGGTTGTGATTCTTAAACAAGATATTCATTTCAAAAGCGTGGCGCAGTTCGCACCAAATTCACACCTAGCCGGTGCGGTTGGCGGGCCATCTGGCCGTGTCATCTGTGAGAATTTCCTATATGCGCCAGCTGTTCTTGTGATGTTTACTTCAGCGGTCCAAAGTACCTTGGAGTTTTTTTAATTTCAAATTCAAAAACCAAAACGAAGCGAACATTTTTCTGACTGCTTCGTCTTAACGTCTGATTCCTGGACATGTTTATCTTATATACGTCCGTTCAGTTTCTACAAAAATGAGAGAGACAACGAGAGAGACAGAGGGACAGAAAGAGTACCAATGGGAGGGCCAATCATCAATCAAGAATTTGATGGTCATTTAATTCCATAATTCAAAATGCAACCCCTTTTTAGTATAATTATTCTCTGCACCATTTTTCTTTCTTGTTTCTTGTTTAGATTTTAATTTACTCATGAAATTTCGACCATAAAAGTTGTTTTAAGAAAGTAAATAGGTGTACTTTTTGACAAGCTGTAAAATTCGCAAAGAATCGAAACTAATTCCAAGATCTCATCTATGGTAACCAAATGTTTGCCTTAAAGCTTAAGATATTTGCACGCCGGCCCTAATGAAGAATATTTAGACTTGAATAAAAATATGGTTGTTTTTGAAGAGTTTCGTGTCGGACTGTACCATTTGCAAGACAATTTATCATAGTACAACGTCCTAAAAGATGTGCAATTCAGGCTAAATTGAGTTTCTTACATTTCTTTCAATACTACAGTAGTCTCTTCTCACTAAGCTACAGTTTTCTTTAATTTCTAAATTCATAAGAAAACTTGTATTCTTAGTTTGGTGGCTTCAATATCATAAATCGTTGACTTTCTATTAATTTTTTTTTTTTTTTTTTCAAAATTTTAGACTTAGGGCCTTTTTGAGATCAAATCGAAAGTTAAACGAAGTCGTTACTTGTATACTAAGTTTGTGTCTTATTCCTAAACTTAAAATTATATAGAAATATTCCTTTTCTGTGGCATCTATCATGATTTTTGTGTTCCTTTTTCTAGTAACTTCTTTTTAAATCTTCATGTTCTTATATTTCAGTGTTGTCCACCGGCATACAAGCATTGTTCTTTTGAAACAAGAATTCAAATTTGGACAATGAACAACCAGACCTGAATGACACGTCAAAACAGAGACGAGATTTGATTCTTCGAATAGTGGTGACAATAGAACTGATTTGAAAGCGTGGGAAGAAAAGCAATGAATGCGCTATAAATGTGTGTTGCTATCTAAACTTGTAATAAATTTTTGTACCTTAAAGAGCATTGTTGTTTTACTTGAAGTTTTGCCATAGTGAAAGTCTGTCAGGTGTAACTAGTTATGTTCGTACAATCTGCCATCAAAGTTAAACACTTCTTGTTTAACTCTTGTTTCCAAGGGTTTTACATTAACTCCTCAAATATTCGACTTACCATAGTTTGAAAAGATTTGTAATTCATGACGACAAATTTCGTATAGTTTGTGGTCTTTTCACGGCTCTATTATGTACTATAAAGATAACTTGGATTATTATCTTGGTATTTTATGAACCTAAAGGTGGTCTTCAACATCTCCGTCTCCTCATTCTGTTCCTTTTATTTTCCTTCTCTTTTTGTTCTTCTGCTCTTGTTCTTCTTGTTCTTCTTGTTCTTCTTGTTCTTCTTG
>JAADYU020072347.1:0-14472 GCA_011763375.2 Heteractis magnifica
CTCACCCACATAATCGGTGAAAACTCACCCACATAATCGGTAAAAATTCACCCACATAATCGGTGAAAACTCACTCACATAACCAGCCGGTGAACTCTTCAAGTACCAGTAAGAACTTTCCTCGTAGATCCATGCATATTGGATACAGCATACAGATACGAAACGGGCCACATTTTATCGAACAGAAATACAGCACCACGTACGAATAAAGAACTATTCTTCTCTTATGGATGGGTCATTCTAAAAGGAAGACGACGCACCGATAGCTCGCCGGGTCCCACGCGAATGCTCAGTGCTTGAATGCTCTAGTGATTCGAAAGCGAAACTTCGAATCACTGGATTAGACTTGTAGAAATAGAACTGCTCCAAACCTGTCGTCGTGTCGTGCAATTCTACGAGGAAAAGAGGCTTATCGGAGCTGGAAACATCGGCGAACTCACTGATCTGCTTGAACTGAGAAGTGTTTCTGCCTTCAAGCGGTATTTATTGCCATCTCGTAGCGCCCTTCACGTGGCTATACGCACCTATAGCTACAGTTTTATTCCTCATTTCGTATTCGCATATCATTAGGAGTGATGTGAATAGTGTCCAAAACAAATCTAGAAGAAATGAATAAATAAATTTTGAAATAATTTAATTCATGAATAAGGTAACCGATTTAATTAAAACTTTGTGGGAAGGGAGAGACGAGGAGGAATGGAAGAAAAGAAGGAGAAAGAGGTTGTCTTTTTTAAAAATACCAGTCGATTCATATCGGGTTGAAAAACCGATTTCCTTTACACGTACTGTCTAGCTGTGAGCTCTTTTTAATTAGTCACAAAGCGAGCCAGCTGAGGCCAAATCAACAAATACCGTGTTTTTTAAAGGAATATTTATGAAAAGTCAAAATAAAAGGTCAGAAGAAAACACACAGAGACTGCATGTCCAGGAAAAATCCAAAAATATCATGGTAATTTTTTCGAGTTATTTTAAGTGTGACATAATATACTTATTTCAAAAAAAAATTTGTCGCAGCATCGATTGATAATTGACAATCGACGACCGCAAGGGATGTTGGTAAATTAAACTAAAATTAATTTATTTATACGATACCATCGTGCACATACACATATATTCACCTGCAAAACTGAAGACAGCATGGAAAGTTGTATGCATTATGTATGAACACAATTTTAGAATTTGAGAGTGTTTTATAGACTGAATGTAACGTTATGAGGTATGACATGCAATATTAAAGTTTTTAAAATCTATAAAACAGAAAAAAGTGAGTCTAAATGCCCGGTCCTCGAGTTAAAAGCCTGAAAGAATGCCAAATGCAAGAGAGAGCAACACAAAGTAATCTTCTATGTAGGACCGGGTTAAAAGAAAGGAAAGCCAGAAATAAAGGAAAAGAAGGGAGAGAGGAATTACGTAAGAAAGAAGACAAAAAAATGTAGACAAGTATGACCTAGACATGACAGAGACCTAGTTAGAGAACATTAATGATGCTATAAGAGTCCTTCTCCGGAATTATTGTAGCCTAATTAAACGATCCGAGAGTGAACTCGATTCTCCGGAATCATTGTACTAATTAAACGATCCGAGAGTGAACTCGACAATCAAGTGAACGAAGTTTTCTTGTGGTCTGATTCCACGACAACTCTGCAGTACATCAAGAACAAGAACGAAACGACTTAAAAGTCTAATGAAGCGCATCCTTAGACAGTGTCACTTGTCGAAAACAAAACGCAATACCCATGGTATAAAAGATGGCAGACTTGCCGAAAGAAAGACTGGTCTCCTACCAGCTATCCTTCACATACACTGGACTTGAACTCTTTGGACCTTGTCAAGCATGGCCGTGATACAGTCAAGGTATACGGGTGCATCTGCAATTGTTCTAACGGTCGGACGCGTTCATCCAAGTCTTGCGCAGATTCATCTCGGTCCGTAGATGTGCGAAGGAAATCTGGTCTGATAATGGCAGCAACCAGGCGCTGAAAGAGAGCTTCGACGTTCCGTCAGAGGCCATCAGAGTCTATCTTCACACCAAGGACGTGGAGTGGCACAGCTGTCCGTTGTCAAAGTTTCGATTCCAACCTCCAGCTGCGAGCAACATGTCTTGGGTCTGCGAAAGACTAATTAGAAGCGTTCGCAAGGCGAGGAAAGGCGTCCTTTGTGATTCGCGTGCAGTCGTAGGGCTAGAAACACTGCGCACCGTGTTTGATGAAGTGACATCCATCCTGAATAGCTGCCCACTCTGCCATAGCAGTGATGGTCCCAACGATTTAGAAGTAATCACACCTAACCACTTGCTCTTTCAGAAACGGAATCTTGTTATGTCTCCTGGCGTGTTGGCCAAAAGATCTTTATAATTGTAACTATTGGAAGCACTCCCAGTTCCTCGCGAATTGTATTTGGACGAGGTGACTACGAGAATATTGATTAAGCATAGATAGAACTGAAACTTATACATGAAAATATTACAAACATAAAGTAAAGGTTATAAAGTATCTTCTTATCATAAGACTTTGGAGAATAAACCAAGGTTGACTAAGTAAAAAGGCGAAAAAACTATAGGGTGTGTCAAAGGGGTTTTGGCATACTAGGGGTGGAGCTTGTGGTCTTTACAGCATGAATTCTAAGTTTGAACAAAAAAGATTGTCGAAGCATCGATTGACAATTGACAATAGGAGACCTCAAGGGACGTCGGTACTTTTAAATGTAATTAATATATTCATGGTTTCAATTGATACCGCGGTACAACTTTCAATGCTGTCTTCAGTTCTTCGGGTGAATATGTGTCTGTGAGTGTGCGTTTCATGTGAATAAATGAATTCAAGTTTAATTTATACCAACATCCCTTGCGGTCTGCTATTGTCAATCGTCAATCGATGCTGTGACAACGTTTGTTGAAATATGTGTACAACTAACTAACGTAAAAGAGAACAGTGAAGTCCATTCTATTTAAGAAGATAAGCAAACAGCTGGCTAAATATCTCTAATTACTTCTTTAGAAAAACATCTTAAGTATAGACTAATTTTCTATCTCATAACATACCTCCCATTATTGTTGCTACGTTGACTGAAGTGGATGAGTCATAAATATATATTCGCTTCGAATTCAAAAGTCCACGGCATTGTTCTTCTGCCTGAGCACGTCGCGTCGATCTTTTCGAATAAGAGTATACACATTTGGCTACATGTAATGGCAACAGCTCCATCATGAATTTGGCGTTTTTCACTACAGGTATTAACTTGTGTGATTTCATAGTAGAGTGATGGGCAGATCAAAAATTTATTCTTACGCTAGCTAGATTTTAGTAAGTTGTTGTTTTTTGCTTGCAAGGCGTCAAATCACTGGCTTAATCCAAGTATCTGTCATCGTAACCAAAAAGACCCCCAACAGACAGGGTATCTTGGAGCACCGTCGACGGTTCCCTACCGAGATCGAGATGGCTCCTTGGTAGAGTTGCGAGAGTCTTCCCATGTGCAGACAATCGGAGTTCGAGTCGCAGAAATCAAGATGAAGAGTTTCCTACTTGTCTGACCCGTGAGCAAGTTGTGCCTATTAAAGACAACGTGTGAACAATACGAACACACTGACTACGCGTCCGTGTGGATGATTGCCGTGCGCTCGGTAGGTGAGGTCGGTAAGGGTTCGCGTGCCAATTCGTCCGATGGACGCCTCCCTTATTTTTCAAGAAAACAGCATTCGATTATTTTTTATTTTTTCAAACTGTTTTTTCGCTGTAAGGAAATCAGGCGCTTAATTGTATTGGGTTCAAAAGGCAAAGTTCAAAGAAAACTCCTTAAGGTTTCATCAATTCAGACTGTTATCCATTAACAAAATTATGTAACAGCTAGATCCAAACTTGTTTTTTCACACATCAGTTGCAACCCGAACGCGCGACAACTGAGAGTCATTACCAGATCACAGTTGGATTTTCCTGTGTAATACAGCAGCTAAATCATGGTACTCCAAAATTTGGCATTCCTCTCATCATTATTTATTACTGTGCTTTATTTTTACAGAAGCGAGGGTAAGTTCTAATTGTTCCGTCTTTAATCTCTAATCGTCATAGTTTAGATAGTATTATCCACTTCTTCAGGTCATCTTTCCTCACACTTTTGGCTTAAAAAATACGAAGAATCGCTGTGAACTATTTATGACCCCTTTTTTTCTCTATTATTAATCCATTATTTATACAGCAAAAGACCTCTTTCCTAGGTAGTGTGCTTCTCATAAAGCCTATAATTACACTGAATAAGCCTATCGGCAGGTTGTTTCTTCTTTGTGCAGTTTCAAACAATTTCTATTTCTTTCTTTTTCTCGTGTCGCCAAAATCGGACCGAATAACTAAATTACGACATAAGAATAAAAGTTTTCATTACAACAAGAAACTTATTTTGAAGTTGTTGACCTTGTTGCGTAAGGTTCTTTCAAAATCCTACCGTATTATTTTTCCTTTTTTGTACATGATGCATAAAATTACATATACTTTATTTAACCTTTTATTCGTATGATTATATGGCATAAAGTTTATGTTCACGAGTCTAATTTTATTTTTTTCGTGTTTGAACTCATTTGTGTCGTAATGTATGGTTTGTGTTAGTTAAAAAGGATTAAATTTAACACATCTGTGCATGTTGTCGGCTGTGAAGAACTTGATACCTTAGATATATATTTGTCTTTCATAAACTTGCAATAATATGTTTAGTGTTTTTTAGCCAAAATTAAGTTAAGTAAAACAACAATTTGTTTGATTAATACTACAGAGACTGTTATTTCTTAGTTTTTTGACTGTGCTAGGGTTCTTAGTGTATATATTGATTCTGGAAAACGATTGTAATTAGCTTTTATTGATGTATTTCATCAACAAGTGAGAAAGATGACAGGATATGATTAAATAAAATATTTGGGCCATTCCTCCAACAAATATATGCTCGCAAATAAATTTGTCTTTAAACTTCTTCTTTTTCTTCTTCTTCTTCTTCTTTTTCTTCTTCTTCTTCTTCTTCTTCTTCTTCTTCTTCTTCTTCTTCTTCTTCTTCTTTTTCTTTTTCTTCTTCTTCTTCTTCTTCTTTTTCTTTTTCTTCTTCTTCTTCTTCTTCTTCTTCTTCTTTTTCTTCTTCTTCTTCTTTAGCCTTCAGCTTCTTCTTCTTCTTCTTTAGCCTTCAGCTTCTTCTTCTTCTTCTTTAGCCTTCAGCTTCTTCTTCTTCTTTAGTCTTCAGCTTCTTCTTCTTCTTCTTTAGTCTTCAGCTTCTTCTTCTTCTTTAGCCTTCTTCTTCTTCTTCTTCTTTGTCGAGACATTTTATTTCTTAAAACGAAACGAAAACTTTCAAACAAAACTCAGCGTCCTTTTTTTCCATCTGAGGAATATGTCACCTTCCTCTTTTCTCTCAGTTTTCCCTTCTGACTGCAAGGAGTCTGATTAAACTTTCCTACACTCCGCCTCAATAACATCTTCTAACTACATGGTATTTCTTTACTTTACTTCATTTTTGATTATTTCAGTTCACATTGCCTTGACTGTTTCCTATCTAGGTGTTTCCAGGACGCGATGCAGTCAGAGTGATCTACAGAACTCCAAACTGGTCCCTTGTTCTAGTTCGCCTGTCAATTCGACTGTATGTCTGTCCTTGGGCTGCTGTTGGAACGATACCAGTGACAGCAACAATACAATACCATGTTTCAATATATCAACAGCCGTGTCTACCAAAGCCACAACACTTCCTACTGCTACCACGCATGCGCGGCGACCAACATCTCAGCCAACCAGGTTCCTTATAGTTACATTCTTAGAATTCCAAGTTGGGATAGTTTGTAGTCTGCTAGCGATAAATAACGTTCACTGTCCCCTCTCACTAACTTAAAAACTAAAATAACGACTCGTTTGTTGTGTCGTAACCTATCCTTATTCAAAGACTTCAAAAATGAAGCTGTCATTACCCTTTTCTTCAATGCTGTTAGCACTCACTTGGGGGCCTTAATTTTTCCGGTCCAATTACTGTAACTAATCACGTTTTTATCAAAATTTGACGCACAGACAATTATAGATATTTATAACGTGCATGAAAGAACTTATAGAGCAATGCGATAGCAAAATATTCATTTTACTTCATAAAAAACTTTTTGTTTTATAAAATCGCTTTGCTATAGCTATGTCAAAAAAGAAAAATAACTTTCGGAGATAAAAGCGACAGTTAATAGACAATAGGCAATGGGTCATTACAGTTAGACATAAAGGAATTTTAAAAAATGTCTCTTAAGCTGGCATCATCGACTGGTCGTCCCTCTTTAAGACACAAACAGAAGAGATCCATAGTCCATTCATTTGGTATAGACCAGTTGCAAATGTTTAGGCATCCGCTGATCGCAATACATGATGAGCCCGTATTCCTCAGGCAAAGCACTCTGTCAAGCGCTATGATGATTGAGTTTGACCGGCCATTTTGTTGCATTTCTCCCTGAAACTTTAGTATTTTTTAGAAGTGATAATTAGCAGTCTTTCTGATACACTTTGACACTCGTTTTGTCTACACGGATGCGTGCAAATCGTGTTTATAAAATGGTAATGACGTAGCATGGAACACGTCTATCGTAGTGACCAATCGCCTAACGCCTTTGGCTCCGTTTTTTTATTATTTGTTTATTTTTGTTTTGTTTTGTTTTGTTTTGTTTTTTTGTTTTTCGTTTTCGTTAATTTTCGTTTTTGAAATAGCTATACGCTTTTGATGTTATTTTTTAGAGCCGCGATAGAATGCATGTGCGCACACACGCAGACGCAAAAGTGGCGAGTGACCAATCAGAGCGCGCTTAGTATAGAGAGCCAAGTTATAGTGTTCTGATTGGCTTACATCCGCCTCGGTAATTGCAAGCAAGAGATTTAGATTTAACATTTGCCCATCAATCTCTTTCGAACAGACGAGACGGCTTCTGTGTTATCTACGACAGACTTGTGTGCAAGATATGGCTAAATCAAACCACATCAGACAAAAGTCAGCCCGCAAGATTCATCGATAAGCGACTCGGTATTAACAAAACAGACTTTATGATATTCCAGTTCATGGAGGTTATAAAAAACAATATCGATGAGGAGCAAGAAGAATGCAAGAACCTACTCAGGATAATTCTCTGTCAGTACACGCTCCCTCCTTGCGACAGATACGGTGTACCCAGAAACTACTGTCGTGAAGATTGCGATGCCATATTCAAAAAGTGCCAGAAACCGCTGACACAACTGCTCGCTGTCGCCAAGTATATTATTGACCAGTCGGGTGTAAAGTTCGTTCACATTGGGATACCTAACTGTACTGAGCACAGGTATTCGTACAAGATGAATGTCAATGAAACATGTGAACACTTTGGGTTATTTGGTAAGTAAGAAAGCTATCAGACTACAATTTATACGACAATTTAAATTGAAAAAGGTTTTGATTAGATCGTTCTCGTACCCAGTGCTCCTCGGAAGAGCGAAACCGAGGATCTCCGGGTACGCGAATGTTCCATTGTGATAGGATATACCAGAAATGTACTGCAGTGTACTGCGCATGGCCACACAGTTAGCCTAGTTGTATTCTCGATTCCAGAGCTTTTCGTTTTTGGTCTCTGGAAACGAGAATGGCAGGTTAAATGTTCAAACCGCGATCCGCGATGGGTAATCGCAAATTAAAGCTAGGGTCGAGTGGTCGCAAAATGCGCAACGGTAGGGGAGCGCAACGGTAGCGCACTTGCCTATGACTTCTGTTGTCGCACGTTCGCTCCCTGGAAAGGCTATCATATGTGAGAAGAGTTTCTCCGCTTCTTCTCCCTTCGCAAGACTCAACTCCCTTAATTTTAATTCGATCTGGTAGCCGTGCCCCGGCTGACCTGGATCAGCCCAGAGGTTGTTTCAGGACTCGATAATATGTACGTATGTATGTACACACTAGACATAAGAATATAACAATGTTATATTATGCAATAGACCTAATCACCTTGGGCGTAATGCTTACCCATTTCAGACCACGTGTCATTCCCTTGAGAGTACGACTCTTTGTTTCTTGGTAACGCTTGAGGAGACACATTAATATGGATGAACCTGAAAGAAAGAATCGTATTCTGAAGGGAATGACACGTGGTCTGAAATGGGTAAACATTACGTTCAAGTGATTAGTTCTATTGTTGTGTAATTTTGTTCTAGAATTCCAAAAGGATTCCAATCCCAAACCTAAGAAATCTATTTGGCTTCTCGTTGGTGGAATCGTTGGATGCATTATTTTTCTTGTAATCATCAGTGTCACTTTATTCCTGACTCGAAGAAGAAGGATCAGAAAAGAATGTGCTTACAAAGGTGTTACGTTCACCGCTGTTACAATGAGAGACAGGTTGCGTGCAGACACCATGATGGCGCTAGACGAAACGAAACTGCTGAGCTTGTATAACCCTGATGAACTGATCCAGTTCCCTCTCGACCGGGTTGAGTACGTGAAGGACTTGGGAGAGGGGAACTTTGGTCAAGTGTTTCAAGGTAAAGATTCGAATATCTGTATTGATCGCTCGGTACAGGAAAACTCACAAAGGCATCATAGCAACACCATATCGTCCCATGTAAGGAAATCCGGAATGATGCTGGATTCCATGTGCCGGATTCCCGATTCCAAGTCTTGGATTCCGGATTCCAAAGAGGTTGCGGCACGGTCAGTGCCGTAAGCGGGCGTGTCCTGCCGCGACCGTGATGTTTTCTAGAACTTCGACGCGCCTTGCCGTGCCTTGACCGTGTCACGACCGTATTAATTCGTGCCGCGACCTTTTCACAGTCATGCGAAATCTGCTCTAACTAGTTGCTAACGTTCTTACTTCAGGCCGATCTTTTGGACTGCGCCCAACGGACAAACCAGACAAAGAACTGATGGTTGCTGTGAAGACACTAAAATCAGGCTGCTCCAAAGAAATGAAGACAGTGTTCCTTCAGGAAGTGACATTAATGTCCGTACTACACCATGAGAACATTATCGAGCTTCTTGCCGTGTCAACAGAGGAAGAGCCTTATGGAATGATCTTTGAGTTCATGGCTAATGGTGACTTGAACCAGTTCCTTAGGAACCATGGGCCCTATGGACTGATTGAGAATGATACTGAAGAAGAAAAAGGTAAGTTGGATTGACTTGTGGAGGGGGTACGGGAATTGTTTTGGTTATTTGAACTTTTCTCCTCCACCCCTCCCCCTCCAACTTAAAAAAAATGACTGGTCCCTTAGGCCTGGTTTTCACAGGAGGAGGAGATTCATCCGGAATCGCGGAATCACAAGCGTCTCTATTCGTACGTGGAAGCAGAAACCCCAATCTGTTGTATCTGTTCTTTAGAGAAGGCCTCGAGAAAAGTGTTATGAGTGTTGCGAGTGGTTGTGTTAAAGCCCATCATTGGATGCAGCCCTAAAAATCATACCCATCCCGGTTACTGAGGCCGTCCTTATTCCGCTATCGTTGAAGTGCGACCCTAAAACGCCTTGGGACGATGGAATTCGTCAGAACAGACGTCAATCAAATTATAATGGTTAGTCTCACATGTTTGACCAATCACTGAAGACCGATTTGATGGACAGTCGTCTAAGTTGTAGTCCTGTATGCATGGAAACTTTAGGGTCGCACTTCAACGACAATGGTACGGCAAGGATGGACTGGAGTCGTAATCGGGATGGGAAAAAAATGTTTGTCACGCTTTTCTTCTTGATCTTTAGAAATCGTTTCAAGAGAAGATCTTCTGTCAATTGCTCTTCAAGTAGCACACGGCATGGAATATCTACAGGGCATGCGGTTCGTCCATCGAGACCTCGCAACAAGAAATTGTCTAGTAGGCGATGCTTTGACGATTAAAATAGCTGACTTCGGCATGTCAAGGGATATTTACGCTTCTGATTACTATAAGGTACATTGATATTGTAGAGTACTCGCACTTAATCCGTGAAACAAATAGTACAATTTAGTACTAAATAATGTTGATTAGACAATAGGAAACAAAGGAATTAGCATAATTTAGCACGTATTTTGTACTATTTATGTTTCACGGATAAAGTGCGTGCACTCTATGATTATAAACATTGATTAAACTATATGAAGCTATTTAAGATCAAATCATATTACACGTATTTAACCAATGAAGTTACAGTAAAGAACTAACACAGCTGACGCAACTAACATGGCCATATCGAACCCGAGACCTCATAGATGAGAGGCGAGTACGCTACCGCTACGGCGCCCTTGATTCCCCCCACGTTCAATTCTCGCTCTTAGAAAATCTGCTTTAAAGCTCAACATTTATCTAACGTTAACTTACTTATCGTGGACAGGTTGAAGGACAAGCAGTGATGCCTATTCGATGGATGCCACCAGAAGCTTTGCTCTACGGCAAGTTCACCGTTGAATCGGACATCTATTCCTACGGCGTTCTTCTTTGGGAGGTCTATACTTATGCTCTTCAGCCGTATTATGGCTATACCAATGAAGAAGTGGTGAACTTTATCAAAAAGGTTAGTTAGTGGCCTATACTGCAGGCTTTCAGACTGGTCGATTATTCCCTTCAAGCAGAGTCCTATTTCTGCTTATTTTCTTAGGTGTCCCAAATGACGGGCAAAACAAGTCAACCGTGTTACAGGGGCGTAGCCAGGATTTTCCGAAGGGGGTGGGGGACAAATTAAAGAAAACGCCATTTTGTTTGAACCCCCGAAACGCTGAACCAAAAACAAAACAAAGCAAACAAACAAACAAAGCAAACAAACAACAACAACAAACACAAAACAAAACAAAACAAAACAAAACAAAACAAAACAAAAATCGGACAAAAATCAAAAATAATCGAATAGGGAAAAAAAAAAAAAAAAAAAAAAGGAAACGTAAATTTTGGGAGCGAGTACGTTCGTCTCCTTCCTTCCCTGTTGCGATTGATTACATCATGCTACAAATACGAGAATTTTTTCACTACGAAAAGCTTTCCACCACTTTCCCGGCATCCCAATAGACGTAATATCTATCATATCAATTTTCCAGGGAGTTCATCTTGGAATACCCGACGACTGTGAAGCTCATATTTACGAGGTGATGAAGAGTTGCTGGAACAAAGACGCTCTCCAAAGACCAAACTTTGAAACCATCAAAAAAATGCTGAAGAAAGAAGAATGCCACTGCGATGTTCCTTCTGAAACTCTGGATCAGTCAGCAATAAAGAACCCGTTATACATGAATACCCTTGTCACAAATCAAGGTATGATACATGTGGATGGTTAAATTAAAACAGATTTTCTATGACTGTGCAAAGCTCGCAAGCTCGCGGCACGAACACGGTCGTGACACGGTCGTGACACGGTCAAGGCACGGCAAGGTAGGTCAAAATTATAGAAAACATCACGGTCGCGGCAGGACACGCTTACAGCACCGATCTTACTGCGTGAGCTTTTCACAGCCATACGAAATCTACTGTAATGAAGAAAAGGAAGGAAGGATGAAAGGAATGAAAGAATTTAGTAATAGTTTGAAAGATTAAAAGGAAAGATGAATATATGGATGAAAGGATGATTGTTTGGCTAGATGCATGCACAAATGATTGAATGAACGAATGAAGGAATGAATGGTCAGTTGGATGGATGGATAGATGGATAGATGTCATCTGGTCATTTTCAAGATCTGCCATGCTCCTTTCCGGACTTTTCCCACGATTCTTTAGGATTTGCGGGCGTCAGCGAGGTCAGGGGAAGGTAAAAAAAAAAAAAAAAAAAAAAAAAAAATTGTAAACTGATATTAGTTTTGGGACAATACCTGCTGTGTCAAAAGTTCAATTATTCAGATATTCTATTTGGTAAAACCATTTACATCTTTTCGTATCTGAATCCAAATTTGATAAAACGTTGTTTGTTTTCCTTCATATACTTTACCCCTAACCAGACCCTGACGTCATCTGCACGCGCAGAAGAATTATGGGTAACATAATCTTCCTATTTTGACCAGAAACAAAGCAACAGTCTCGCGAATCATCGCCGGCAACAAAACACAAGACACAACACAAGTCTCATGTTCCTATCTCTACTGGATACATGAACATCGATTGCAAAGACGGTCAGGTGGATGTTCCCGCGGGAATGAATGTCAATGGCAAACCTCAACTGAAAGGTGGAGAACAAGAAGTTTGAGACTTTGGGGGACAGTCAGCTGAGGCAAAGACGTTAGACGGTAGACGTCAGACGGTAGATATTAGACAGTAGATATTAGATGGTAGACGCAAAGTTAATGGAGGGGAATGGTTAGGAAACTCGGCAAACTTCAAAGGGATTGACAATGAAGCAAACATGGAGGTGAGTACGGTTCTGACCGTGCACAATCTTTTGTTTTACCTTCATTTATTATGCTTGACTGACCTGACCCAAACGTTTTCATTGGCTGATTGTCTGATATATGTAGGGATTCTTTTGTTTTGTGCACGGTCACGGTTGAAAAAAGTGAACAATAAGTTAGAACCATGAGCTTCCTAACCATTTCATTCTATTAACTTTGGTAGACGTTAGACGGTAGATATTAGACGATAGATGTTAGACGTTAGACGTTAGAGATCAGATCTGAATTGAGGCTCCGGGCAAGAATTATAACTACAATAGTTCATACTTAGGTCGGTTTTCTTTGATGTACCGCGATTATTAATTCGACTAAACTGTACCTTACATTAGATGTCAAGTATTTTAAAGCCGGGGAGGGATTCACAATATCAGAGAGAAGTGTGCCAAGCGGCTTTCAAAAATCTATTTCATGAATTTACATTTTTCATGAATTTATTCTTTCCCGGTATGATATGCATCATGCTATTCTATTCATGCAACTATTCAATATACTAAATCATACGAAATCTTTGTTTTCTGTCGTTTAATTACTGCTATTTTGCACAATTTTAGTTTGTGCCGTTTCATGCTTTTATTGAATACACTCTATTTTCAAAAAGATAGCAGAATAAAACTTTTGTTCTACAAATAACTTCCAGTTGTTGCAATACAGTTCAGTTTCATTTTACCCCAAAGTCAGCCACAATTAACCTATATCGTAATGACGTCACGGTTTGTTTATGAGGGGGACAGAATCGTCCAGAACAATAGAAATTTGAACAAAATTCGCTCTGCTAAGGAAAGTTCACTCTCAACATGTCTCTGGTTTTCAAATTTAATGATGTAGTTATGTATATACGTAATACACAATATTTACTGCATTTGGTGGCTGTTACCACTTTTCTACGGTCTACAAAACGCATTTCATATCGATTTTCTTTGTGTTGTTACTGTTTTGTCCCCCTCCCATGACCATGATCCTTAGTGTTTAAACAATAGATTGTTTTGATGTGACGTCATAGTGATATAGGTCCATTGCAATCTTACTGCATCATGGTTGCCACAACAATCCAGTCACAAAATTCCCTGACTTTTCCCTGAATGAAGTATAATTTTCCCTGACCCGATAATTCAGATGTCGCCAATGTGCCAACTGCATAAACGAGCAGAGGAACTGGTGACTAATAAGTTGAGCGGAGACTGGGCAAAGTGTTTGGGTAGACGGCCACTGTAACAATTTTATAAACAACTAATTTCAACGATTCTTCTCATGGTTCTTGCAAATATTGAGCAGATGACAATGATATAAAACCATTATACCAGCTAGGAGGGACCATACATTTTCAAGTACTGTGTGAACAATAAAATTCCCTGACTTTTCCCTGACTTTTGCTCAAAATTTAGTTTTTTCCTGACTGAAAGTAGAATTCCCTGACTTTTCCCTGACCTGTGGCAACCAAGTGTGCGATCGCTCAACCAACATATCCAAAGTTAGAATATCTTTCACAGGCATGTTGGCTGAAAGAATAAATTTCACCCGCGTGGCCTCGCATTCAAACACTTCAGACCGAGTTCACCTGGACACGAAAAAATGTATTAATTCGTACCGGAATTAACATGGCCGCTTGTGACAAACCTTTCAATTAAAACAAGAGGAGGGCTGGGAAGGCTTGGGGGGAGGGTTGGAGGATGGGGGAATAGTAATAGAAGCTCTCTTCGAATTACGGAAGGAAATGGGAAATTACTTTAGGAAAGATCCTAAGTTAACTATAAAATTATTTGATTCCTTAGTCGGACCAATCCTGCTTTATGGCAGTGAAATCTGGGGTATAGACATGAAAGAGGAGCTAAATAAAGACCCCATTGAAGCGGTCCATCTTAAGTTTTGCAAGATGCTTCTTGGAGTCAATAAAAAAGCAAATAATGATGCCTGTAGAAGTAAACTTGGCAGATTCCCGCTCAGAGCAATCGCCAAATTACGAAGCATTAGATTCTGGCTAAAGATAATCTGTTCCGAAGATAAAAAGCTCTCTTGTAAATCGTTTGATGAAATTAAAATAACGATAATATGACCTGTTGGAGCCAAAAGATCAAAAGCGCCCTTTTTTCTTTAGGCCTAGGAGAGATATGGGAAAGACAAAGTGATCCT
>JAADYU020072458.1:0-21967 GCA_011763375.2 Heteractis magnifica
TTGTGAAGAAACAGCCATGTCTTGTATAATAGTGTATTGTATTGTATTGTGGTTGCTGTGAGGTCTGGTTATAAGCAGGTGTTGGGTATGTTCATTAATTATTAATGCCAATTTTATTGCCATGGCATGAAATGGGGCACATTTACAATACAAATAATAGTGCTAAGCATGATGGATCATTGGACAAAATTCCATAATTATTATTGCATGAAAAGGAATGTCATGTCTGCCCTTCAAATTGCTACACAAAAGATTTAAATAATAAATAATCTTAACTATCAGAACATAAAATCCATTGCCAAGAATATTATTGGTGTGTACTGCTCAAATTGATTGGATATTTTATTAGAGATGTATTTTAGTATTTCTGTTAAGAAAGGATAAATTATTTTTGTATTAAATAATGAATAAAAAAATAATTTCAAAAAAAACTTTACCAAAAAAAATGTTTTTTTAAAGATTAAGAAAAGAGAGAAATCCTTAATTGAATAATGTATAACTTTTTTCTTTTTGTTAAAAGTTTTTTTCTGAAATTATCTTTTACTGTCAAATTTTCCCCCCTTTCCAGGCTCTCAACCTGTTCTGTCAAATGTTGAATTCCCATCCTCTGGGGGAGAATGTACTTGTCAAATGCCCGACCCAAGGAGCAAGATCCCCTGGGCTGCCCACCCTGGGTTTAAACATTGATAGGTGTATTGGATGAAGAGTTGAACAAATTTTTGAAAAGAATCTAATAAGTCAGAATTCACATGTTTAACTTAGCCCTGAAATCACTTTCCAAAATCTTCATTCATATCATTCCCTCGCAAGAAATAAAATTAACTAGATAGAGAAGAAATTCTCCAATGTATAATACTTCATAATAGCTTCAAAATCTCACCTTAATAAAGCTAACTTGCCTTTCTGACCTTATTGATAACTGTAGAAAGAGATTTAAATTGTTGCTATCAGTTCAAGAAGGAAATTTGTCATTTCTAGTTTTGTAGATTTTTAGTCCTTTAGCTTGTAACCCCTCTGTAATCAGCTAGCTTTCATAAGGGGCAAACATGATTTAAACTAAGTAAAATGT
Source organism: Heteractis magnifica (assembly GCA_011763375.2). Taxonomy (NCBI): domain Eukaryota; kingdom Metazoa; phylum Cnidaria; class Anthozoa; order Actiniaria; family Stichodactylidae; genus Heteractis; species Heteractis magnifica. Next base: position 1,070 of record JAADYU020072458.1, read on the forward strand.
AAAACAAATTGCAATTAAATATGAGAGAAACAATGTTTACAGTAATTCATAAATTTGTTATACTGTTTTTCAAATCAATATGTAGTTAATATTTTGACATTAGCCTGTGCATGTGTAGCTGTCCATTGGGGAAAAGGGACTTGGGGCAGGAAGGGAGTAGGAGAGGGTAATGTGTATAACATCTAGTTATTGGCAGATTATTGGGTAGAAAATATTACCTGTGAGGAGCATTCTATTGACGAGTCTTCTGTCTTTCCTTCTGTTACATATGATGACTCCTCCCTGGGTTCAAAAAAAGTAATAAATCTATTGTGTACTTAAGGCTTGGACAGATGATGCAACATCGTCTGCAACATTTCTGGCAATGGGGAAACGTCACAGTGAAGGTTGCATCGTGTGTCTGAGCCTTAAAAAATTAATCTTGTTTTTAACTTTTCACTTTCTTTCATTTTTTCTTTCATTTTTCTCTTTTTTTCCCAATCTTTCACAAAAATTTTGCAAGCCAAACGGAACCCAGTCATTTTGAAAACTTTTATCTAACTAACGCCATTAATAAAACAATAAAAAACTGACGACCAACTGATATTTTTTTTTTTTAAGAGTTGAATAATAACAAATTTCAAGTTGTGAGTGGTTAATGGCAAAACAAGTTGAATTAGCATTTCAATCATTCTTCGAGTTTACAAAAAACACTTACCTGTGCACTCGTCCACGAAAATCTACCTCAGGGATACATGTAGTATCCTTCATTTCGTCTGCGAAACTAAAACCAACAGCATTATATTCAATACTTTTGAATAGAATGCTTACAAAATGCATTCGACACTCGCTCCACTAAAATTTGACCTCCCACCCCGATGATTTTTTAAAAAATCTCTTGTTAAAAGACTTACGTTTCGAATTCTGCGATGTAACTGCTAAGGGAACTGGTTTCATTGTATTCTGCATTTTCCACCTGCGAAAAGGACATCTCTTCTTCCTCAGGAACCAAAAGGGATGGTACTAAGTCAATCTTTCCTAGGACTGAAAACACATCAAAAACTCTTTTCACTTTAAATAAAATAATATGGATTACATTAAACAATGCAAAAATCTTACGACGTGATACCTTTCTGGAGCTGTTTCTTTTTTTTATTGCTCTTTCGGTTAAGTACTTGTTTTCCCATTATTTGTATTCTCATCTTCAAGCCCAAAATCTCATTCGTAATAACCTTTAGTCTCTCAAATCAAAGCACGGCGTGTTCTAACATATTCTTCTTCGAAAAGAATTGCCGATCGTTAAAGAAGTATTTTATTTAGCGATACGATCATATTTTATTTGCGGCAATAATTCCTAGAAATAAACGCAGACATCATTTTTTCCCATTTATAGTCTTGGATGCATGTGTCTTCCCTGTACGTTCACTGATGATCTCACTCTTATCAGGTGACCATTATCGACTAGTAACATTGCCAACTGAACTGGAGTATTTTACCTTTTTAACTTCGGTCTTACTAGAAGATTAATTTCTAACTTTGCTATAAACATTAAGAAATCGCGTCAAGGTAGTGAAACGGCGTGTTACTAAAGACTTAATTCTAGTAGCTAATCTTATTCATTTTCATACGCCCTTTATAGAATCGGGAGCAAAAACCTTCGATACTATAAGAATAGCTTCAGTTCGTTTGGCCTTCGTAAGACGGATAATTTCCTTCAACATCCATTCTACATGCTTAAATTAGCACAAAACCAAGGCGAGCTAAGAAGGCATTAAGATTGTCAGACGAAGAAAATTCCTTGTTGTCAAAGAAAGTAAAGTAAATAAGATGGGAACAGGTCTATGTATTTCAATATTATATTCTGTGGCATAGGATTTTAAAGCTTCTTTTACGCATCGCTTTCGCTTACCTTCCTACTCCTTGAGCGATGAAAGAATCGAAAATAATATCGGGAGAAATATCTGTCAAGTTCATTATTCGATATCATAAGCAAAAGTAAAAGCCCAGCGCTAGACAACCAAGCGCAGTTTGTTTATTCTGCGATTAAAGACTGTAACATGCGCCATCGCTGATTGGTTTATTTTTGACAACCTTCCTCAATTTTCATTTCCTGTAGGTATACCACACAGGTAACCCATGTCAATGGACTGTTTACTATTCATTCTTGATTTCGCTTTTTCAATTGTTAGATTAAATAAAATAATCTAGGGAAAAAATCAGACTTATTTTTTGACCAAGCTAATACCATTCTCTTTATTATGTAGTGTTTAAAAATAATTAATATTTTTATGACGTCACGATTTTCTTTGAATTTTATTATTTTAAAACTGAAACACTTTTCACGCAACACTTCAGTTAGTAATAATAAAATGAAAAACAAACAGGGAAATAAAAACGTGAACAAGATCAGCTGCAACTAGTAGAGGTTATGCGCAGTTAGTTTTGCGCATCCTTAGTTACCAGTCCCTCTCGTGTATCTTAGTTATATACCGGTACTCTGTGGAGTCAGCTTCACAGATCTTTTACAACTGGGAAAATAAACGATATTTAAAAATTTCCATATTGGATGAACCTCACTGATGTATCAAGCAGGTTTTAAGGAGATTGAATGTTATCTACAAAAGGCGATCGATCATGGATTTACAACAGTGAACTTGAGCCACAGAGAGCTCACAGTACTGCCAGACTCACTAAAAAAGTTGCACAAAGTCAAAGTCCTACTTCTAAACAATAATCGCATTATAATGCCTCCTGTTGAGCTTGTGCATTTGACTAATCTACGGGAATTACTACTAGATCACAACCAATTGACTCTTCTACCAAGTGGTTTTGGAAAACTTGGGAATTTAAGAATCTTGTGCTTAAGTCATAATAATCTTGGGTTTTTACCATCAGAAATTGGTGATTTAAAATGTCTGGAGGAGCTATGGGTCGTGAACACACAGCTGATGTCATTACCAAATGAGATTTGCAATTTGATATCCTTAAAGAAGCTGGGTGCTGGACAAAATAGTATATCTACTCTACCAGAAAAAATGTCAAATTTGTCTCATCTAAAATGGCTTGGACTGGATAGTAACCATTTGTCTGACTTGCCTTGTAGTTTTTGCAGGCTTTCAGAGATTGTACACATTGATCTTGCAAAAAATCACTTTGATACATTCCCAGAATCTTTGTTAGGACTACAGACACTTGAAGTTTTGAATCTGAAATGTAACCAGCTGAAATCCATTCCAAAAAATGTGCCCAAGACATTGCCGAAGCTGTGTAAGGTGGATTTAAGGGAGAATGACATTTATCTATTGCCTAAAGAACTGGAAAAGCTGAGGATTTTTATTATTGGAAAGATTAATCAAGACATTAAGGCTGACGATGGTGTAGTTATAAATATGAGAAAAATGCACAGACAAAAATACAATCAAGGACTCCTGTGATAATGGATGCTTAGCAATACATCACAAATGGGCATGCAAGGAAAATATGACTAAAGATTTTCAATGAACATAGTTCTTTTTAGAAGAGAAATATTTTAATTTATTCAAGTAAAAAATGCTGTTAGTCGTTGTTAGGGGCAACATTAAAATTTATTTTTATATTATGTATTTTATTACAAAGATTCACATGAACTTGAGAATTAAACTGACAAGTATTTGAGAGTTTATTTAGTAAAAGATGAATGATTTGTTGTTTTGAGAAATAACCCTTTATTTTCAACCCCCTCCCCTGGAGTTAGTTTTTGTCTAATGTAAAGATTGACGCGTGCGCAGTGAGCACCTGTCAATAGAGTCAAACAGAGACTAGAGTGTTGAATGGACGTTATTGAGAAGGACTTATTTTTACGGTTTTTTGGTCAGGAATCATTTCAAATGTTTTGCATTCTCTCAAGTAGCTCGAACCATAAGCAGAAAGCCACCTGATGAAGGAGTTAGTAGCGTGGAGCACTCGAGTTTAATGCTGCAATGACCACCAAACAAGACCACGCTGTTCACCTTCAAGTAAAGCTGGAGTTTGGTCACAATGCTTCTTGTAGAAAAAAACCCACTCCAGAGGGCTTCACTCACGACTGGACAGTCTTCGTTAGAGGACCGGATAACAAGGATATTTCTCATTTTGTAGATAAAGTGGTTTTTCATTTGCACGAAAGCTTTCACAGACCAAAAAGAGGTAAGTAAGTCAGTGTATCGTCGCTGAATTGCTTCGTGTCGCTACATGAACCATATCACAAAAGCCCGAAAAATGAAAAGAAAGTCTACCGTTGTGAATAGCCATTTAGGATTTTTTGTGCATCACGCAATTTGAAGCCGACATAGAGGATAACTTAATTATTATTTACGATATCCGCTCCAGCTATTTAGATAAATTATCGACATAAGAAGTGGATCCAATGTCGGGTTTTGAATCGGTTGATTTACACAGAAAAAAAAAATACTGCACCAAATAATATAATGAAAAACAATACTGATAAACCTTGGGTATTCCTAAACATCAGAAGTATTATGATATAACATTTATGTAGATTTATTTTACTTGACCCACAGCAAGCTGTTGCAACAGTATTCTGACTAAGAGTGTTATAAGTTACGGATACAGTACTAACGTTATTACACACTTTTAACCTGCAAGGGCCTGTTCTTCTTATTTACTGGTATATTATAACTATCACATTATCACCTGGTTTTTCTATTTACTCTCATTTATTAAAGCCATCTTCCTATAAACCTACTTCAACGACAAATTTTAAAATGGATTACCAAGCTTTGGTTAATTATGAGTTATATTTTGGAGTATTTTATTCTGTTGACTGTGTCACTATCATCGGGGATTTCTTGAACACAATTTCTCTTTCGCTTTGATGGTTTTGTTTACATAGGTTGATCTGACATACTATTGATCTCTGTATAAATAACACCGATTTTCCTACAGTATTCACCAGTAATATTAATTTTACCTAAAATACACAACGAGATCTTGTTTCATCATACAACATTTAATGTAAATTTTTTAAAAATATTGGCATATCATTTTTTTAGATATCTCTAAATTTGCCTCGCTTTTTTTGGATTTTTGTTGTATTTCCCTAATATCAAACCTTTACTGGGAGATTATCCTGGGTTTTTCAAAAGCAAGACAAAAATAAACTATTTAACAGTGATAAGTATGGTGTATTGCATTTAAAAATCATTCTTAATAGAATGAAAACAATGTCAATATTGGTATATAGTTGAATTTATAATTTGTTCAGTGTTATGCAATGTTTTTCCTCTTAATTTGTTTATTTTATTTTATTTCAGTACTTAAGGAACCTCCTTACAGAATAGAAGAACATGGATATGGAAGCTTTAATCTACCCATTGATGTTTACTTTAAGAACAAAGAAGAACCAAAAAAAGTTCGGATAGAATATGACTTGTTCCTCCCTGCCATGGGTTTACCAGCTATTGATAATATTCGTAGTGAAGCTCTCAAGTTTCTTAACCCTCCAGAAGAATTCAAGAAAAAAGTTCTCAAGTCTGGGGGAGTGATAGTGGATTCTACGAATTGTACCAATGGGTAAGGTGTTACACACAAACTATCATTGTGCATTGGCTGTTGTCTCTGTGTTCAGTTGAATTGATGAGGTTATGAATAGATGGGGTCTAACTTCTCTTTTTATCTATATAGAAGGCCTAGTTATGGATAATGTCTGGGAATATTCCCTGGTTTCTTATTCGGAACTTTGAGGGTTACTTTGTATGAATACAATAGTTTGTTATCCTTTGCTGTATGTGAAAACTATCATGCCCTTGTAATGTGCCTCTCAAATTTGGTGCAAATAAGCCAAAAGCAAAATGGTTTCTGGGGTATAAGAAAGCAGTGAATATTGTAGATATTTAGGGATGGTTTCCAAACAATGTTTGGCAAATTACTAAATAGATACCTTCATGATTACTATGAAAAACCGTTTCTAAACAATTGGGCTGATTTTGATATTAATTTGTTTTTATACTACGAATCTGATCTCCTGACTTGTTTTCTACAGATAGAAATAGAGCATATATTGACCACTTTCCATACATTGGTTCACTGGTCAAACACAAAGCATTCAGTCAAGGCTGCAAGGTCGTTTCAAAGGATTATTCAAATTTGTACCTCACACCTTCAATGGAATGCTTTGTAGCTTGATCAGTAAACTGATATATGGAAAGTGGACAATATTAGTATATGATAAATATTGTATGGTAAGAGCAATTTCTTTTTTTGTTTAGGTCTCCTGTTATGTCCAATAACACCAATATCAATGGTAACAGCAATGGACATCATTTGCATAATGGGAAAGAAATGAGAAAAGAAATGAAAGAAATAAAAGAAGAAAAACCTGCTGTACCAAGTGAAGCTGAGAAAACTAAAAAGCACAAAACAGATAAAGTGGTATCAGGCAAACCTGCTTCTAAACTACAAAGCATATCACACAAGAGACCCAGTAACTCAAGTGAAGAAGAGCTGCATATAGTGAAAAAGAAAAAGAAAAAAGTGGATGAAAGTATTGCTCCTAAACCAACTGGTTTCATTCCCATTGAGCCTCCTCTCCCTGCGGGAATAGGTGAGCAGGAGACAGTATTAGACAATAAAGATTTGAAGCTCAAGATAAAGTCTTTACCTGCAAAAGTATCGAAAAAATCTGATAAAGCTACAGACAAACTAATAGAAAAAATAAAAGAAAAAAAGAAAGACAAACTTAATGATAGTTCTAGTGGTGGTGGTGGTGGTGGTACTTCAGTTTCTAAAAATTCATCCAAAAGACGGAATAGCTCCAATATTAAACCCAAAGAAAAAACTTCAAAGTCTTCTCAAGAATCTAAACCAAAAGCAGCAATATCAACAGAAGAGAGGAAGATTGAAAAGATAACATTTCGCCGAGAATCTGGTGACAGCTGGAGCAGTAGTAGATCTAATTCTCCTCAACTATTTTCTTCTATCTTGGGTAATAGTATTGGTAGTAAGAATAATGCTTTGGGTACATTAATGGCTGAGCTGTCTGATCATGATGATGATGATGATGATGATGATATTGACATATCAACTCCTTTCCAATCTGATTCTGTGAAACAAAAGCCTGATGCTGTAACACCAGCAAATAACAATACATTGAATAAGAAAGATTATTCCAAGTCTGGTAAAGATAAAACTAAGGCAAAGTCCAAAGAATTACTGGCAAAAAAATCTGATACAAAAAATATGCTTACATCGTCTGGAAAAAAAGATATTACAAAAAGCCCAGGAAAGAACAACAAGATGGAACCTGTCAGAGCATCTGTGAACAAGAATAGGTAGGGAACTGAATATTACATCACTACTAACAGAGAGGCACAGGGGGTCAGCATCATATTTCACGCATCAATATTTCTAAAATTCACATGTCATGTATAATGTTGAGATGCCTGCAGTTCAACTACATATATCAGGGTAAACCTGGGATTCATGAATCTAAAATTTGCTATTTTTGCATATCACACACTTATTTTAATGCACTGTATCTCACTGCTATGGCTGTGGGTTTAGTACTTTCAGTATCATACGTGAGTAGAGTTGTTTGTTGGTTCTCTCTTGCGCTTTGAGGGTTTTTCTCTGGTTTTCCTCCCTCCGCAAAAACCAACTTCAAAATTCCATTTTGATCTTGGAACAAGGGCTCTATGTCAGGTTACTCTTAGGGATATTATGTCTTCCGCTTGTTAAATATAATCTAATTTGTTTATTTGTGTTTTATTATTCTTTTTAGTCCCAAAACTAAATTAAAGGAAAGCAAAAATGGTCACCAGATTTCTCACATGGACCTCATCCAGCTACACAAACAGTTGTCATCCATGAAAGATGGTAACAGCTTACAGAAAGTAGTAGACATCCTGGAACAGTCGGGCTGTTATATCATAACAGATACAACACTAGATTTTGATCTCTACAAGCTTGACTCTGCTACTATAAAACAGATACAACAATGCATCAACAGATGATATCAGTAACTAAATCCTGTACAAACTATTCTAGAGGTATATCAATAATATCCTGGTAATTTAAGCATAGCTTATTATAGAATTATGTTCTATGTATATTGTATTATAAATAGTGTATTTTGGTGACTGTGTAGATAATGTAAAGATTTCTCTTTTTTCTATTGGTTGACTATGGTGCTTTAAGACTTTTGAATTGGTAGCTTTAGCTGAGGACTTAGATAGGTTCTATCTTCATGTAGAGGACAAATTCTACGTAATTCAATAGCCAGAACAAAAGACTCCAAGATATACAACAGAATGAAGCAAACAAAGAATGCAATAGGTTTTTACTGAATTGTGTAGACTGTGTCGTCTATTGTGTCCTCTACATGAAGATATACCCCTTAGATAAATGCAGTCATGTTCTTATTTGAAATACAATTTAAGCTACCATGAGCATTGCATGTATACATAAATAACTTTTGTGCTAATGTTTGAAATTACAATTTATACTAAATTTGCATGGGATTGCATTCATAATGTGTCTCCATGCTTCAAACTGTGACCATGAAAAGGTAACGATTAGAATTATGTGTTGTGAGCATATGTGATGGTAAAACTGTGTTCATTGATTGGATGGCCTTTGATCTAGGTTCAATTGTTGTGGATTTGTGCAACATATTGTGTGTTGTACAGTCACAATTGATGTTTATTTTCATGTTTTTTAAAGAATTGATGTATACATGCATGTCATGTGCTACATGTTAACACACAGCTGCACTATTCTTTCAAATATTTCCCTTCTGGAATGAACGTTGTTCAACTAATTTTTGTATAAAATTTTATACATACATACTAATCAACTATTTCTTATGCTTTGCTATTACAACTTGTGTTGTATCTTTTATAAGCACCTAACACTAGCGGGGCTATACATTTATATTTCTGTTGCCTGTATTTTGTGCATTTTATATTCTGTGTGTAATGCTGTGCAATGGATATTTTGGTATGGTTATTGTCTGCTGTTTAAGGGTATTCATTGAGGCTTAATTGTTATAAATTTCTAACATTGTGAACCTATTATTTTGTCTGTTATTATCCCCTATCTCTTTAAATCAAGAAACTAATTCATAAAAAGACAGATTTTGATAGCTATTGACAGATGATGATTGGTACAGTTCCCATTTAGAAATTTTTCACTTGTCTGTCCTCTAATTACAATGATTTAATGTATTAACAGTCATGGGGACATTCTAGCCTGGCTTCATTTATAACAGAACTTTTCGTTGCTTGAAAAACTCTTCATAGAAATAAATTACAAAGTTTCTCAAGATTTTCAGGTTGCATTAAAGGTGATGATGTTACATGATACAATTCGAAATGACAATTTTGTGATACACTGTCAGATGAAAGGTTGATGCCATGTAAAGGTGATGTTACACAGGATGATTTAAATGTTACACAACATCAAGTTTTCATGTGACAGTGTATCATGAAAAATTGTCATTGTGAATTGTCATGTAACATTAAGTAGTAGGCAATGCAGGCTATTGCAATTCAAACTAGAAAATAAGCAATCTTTTTATACTTTCCTTTTCTTTACTTTCTTACTCATTGCAGTAAAATCCCTTGGCTGGTATAGCAAACAGCTCTTGCTAGCTACTAATACTTTTTTGTATACAGCAAGTTGTAAATGTTTCATTTTTTACTATGGTGCTTGCTGAAGCCATGCTTTGTCTATATATGTCACCAGTTCTGTCTTGTATAAGCAAGATAGTTTTGTATTTTTATACTGCCTGTAATTACTGTATAGTTCATTGTATATTTGCTCTTATTCCAAGCTGTGTATACTTCACCCAGAGTTCCTAGTAATTTATTAAAAACATTCAGCAAACGTTTCATTTGTTCTTCTTTAAATCTTTGGTTTTCATGTGTGGTTGAAGTTAACAAAGGATTTTGAATTGGCAGTTCAAGGAATCAGCCACTTTTATCAGGTCAATATGATGATTAGAAATCACCTTTATAATATAATTGTGTATACAAGGGTTTGTATGCATTTAGGAAAGACTTGGAAAGTTTTAGAAATTGTTATAATACTCATGAATAATTAATGAGGCCAAGACAATAGAAAACCATAAGCGTGAAGGAGTCTGTATCTCTGATACAGTATCGTCCTGATTTGCATGAACTTTAAAGCTGATTTTCTCAGCCAAATTCACGTGTATGTTCAAAATTTTAGTCAAACACGATCTAGCTAACCTAGACGTATCATAAGCAATATACAGTATGCGTGGCCATTCTGTATCTGATTTACAATCTCTCGCCTTCAGCTCAAGTTTGTAAATCAGATACAGAATGGCCACTCATACTGTATATATTAAGTAAAACGTTTTTCCAGGACGACAGGACCTTTGGAATTTTGGAAAATCATGTTCTAGATTACTAGGCTATGGAAAGTCATGGAATTTTGTTTAACTCTCAGTAAATAAAACAAATAATTGCCTTGTTTGGATTTTCAAACATTTGCAGCACAGATTGCTGAAGTCATGGTTGTGACTCATAATGAGACACAGACATGAGGGGCAGAGTGGAAAAGAAATGGCCTCAGGGATGGGGTGGGGGGAAAAGTCCCAGGGGGGTGAGGGGAGAGTGGCTCAGTGGGGTGGGTGGAGAGCAGGGGTAGGAGTGGGTAAGTATAAAGCCTTTCAAAAATCCAGGACATTCCTTGATTTTAAAACTCAAGTTGCAAATCAAAAACTTGATGCAGATTATTCCTTCTATATTTATTTTTAACACTCTTATTTAAGAAATATCTTCTTCACTGACACTCTAAAAAAACTGCCCAAGGCTTTAAAAACTGCTCACTATCAATAGCATTTCTTATTTTCCTTTGACAAGAAACTACTGTTTGTAGACAAACTGTCTTAATTTGTAATTTCTCTTTTTTTATAACATTAATTTCTGATAGAGTGATTGCACTTAACCCGTGAAATAGTTATTAGTCTAATAGAGATTAGTAGACACTCATTTCATTGTTTTCTTTTGTGTCTATTTGTCTATTAGACTTTAACTATTAGTTTCTGTTTCATGGGTTTAGTGCCATAACTCTATCATCCCATTCCTGATTATCTAGTTTCAGGATGGGTTATATTTTTATCAATCCATTTTATGTTGTGCACACATTTATGTTATTCTCATTTTTTCATAATTTTTCTTGTTTTGTATGAAACTCTCTTCAAAACCACCTGATGTAGATATCAGTCTAATAGCAGTAAAAACCACCTCTGTCATTTGCTTTCCAAATTATTTCAGTAATCGCTCTCCAGTGAATTTATTCCTCATCAGATGAGACCAGGGTGTTTGACAAGAAGAATAATGGTCACCAATGTTGTTGTTGTTGTCAAATATCACTCGTTACATTGCATTTCTGTCCTATATCGTATGTACACTTCATAAATAGCTATGTACAAAGTTTTACCATATATTAAAAGCTATCCTTGATTGTATTTCTCAAGGATATGTAATTCAAAGGAAAAAGATTGTTGCTTGAGATTTTGCTTTATAAATACCTGGTTTTATAAATAACCAAACATCAAACATGGATTAGGTTCCTTCTGGAAGGAGAGATTTCCTTCTTTCATTTCTTACGTAGCTAAGACTGTTGCTATGGTTACATATATATATATATATGACAACCACTACTGTTGAGATGAACTTTGTTGTAGTAATTACTGGTCTCCATGGATAATATTTGATAAATAGACTTTGTTGCTATGGTAATTCCTGGACATTAAATATTTCCTGGTATGTAACCATAGGCCATTAAACTGGATAGTACAATGTACACCATCCACAAAAATACCAGGAATAACCCTGTGATCCATTTAGTTGATGATGAACCACCAAGTTCGCCTCCTAAAAACTAAAAAAACAGCATAAACTAACATTAATCATTGATAAACATGTATGGTATGATATAGGAATGCATCAATGTAGCCTATATTGCTAGTCTGCTGCAGAAGCGCATTTTGGGACTGTTATCTGCTAAATAACACCAAACAAAAGATGTCATGGTTTGTGGTTCTTTTGTTTGGTTGTATTTAGCAGTCAGTATATACTTACCACTCTACGCAGCACTAAAATTACAAGACAGCAGCCACCACAGGAAGTGTACACCAGGACTGAAAACGAGAGGTTACCACTGGACACATAATATTTGGTTCCCATAGCAGCATGATAACACACGCTAATGACCCAAGGTAAGCCAAGGCCCAGGAATACATTGACACTATTACTGCCTGTGACAGAAAAAATAAATAAAAATAAAAAACAGAAAAAGGGCTGTCATTAACCTGTAATGGCAAATACATTTTCCATTTGGGGCAGTGTGTGTGTGTGTGTGTGTGTGTGGTTGGGATATTTTAAGTGATATTTATAAACTTGTTGTGCCCTAACCTTCAGCAGATAATGTCAGGACGCAGGGACAGCAGAGCTCCTCTGAAAGGGGTAGGGGGGGCTACATTTTGACAGGGATCCTGGAGCAGCTTTGAAAGTTTTATAATTAACATAGATTTGGAAAAAGCACCCCTCCCTTTCTTTCGTCCCTGGACCACCCCCAAAAGGGGAAAACTCCTCTTGACATTCCAAAATTTGCTTGACCCTTTCACTGATTACTGCCTTCTGAAGCCTCAGTCCAACCCTCCCCCAATAAAAAGGTATATGTAGCTTTGTGCATGTTGGTTATTGAAGTGTTAGATTTACCTGTAATGTTACCAATTGCAGCATCAGCACCTGAATCCTGCAGGGCTGCTGTCTTACTGGCAAATGTATCAGGAAGACTCGTACCAATAGCAATGATGGTGATGCCTGTTACACTGTTCTTGAGACCCACGACACAACCTAACAGCTTACCGAGCTGAACAATGGACAGAAGTAAGAAGGTGAGGATAAAATGGCATGATATACAAAGGGAGGGAGGGAGGGGTAGGTGAGGATGAAATAATTCATATAATTTTTAAAATGCAATATTGGATTAAAGAGGCTTTTCTTACCTGTTCAACTACTGCAGTAAGGATTGCAATGAAGCCCAGTGAGACTACAAATGCTGCCCAACCACCCAGAACATTTCTGCAACCACAAATAATAAGGTAAATGTTCATAATAATCTTTTGAGCATTAAAAGGAAATCTTCCTAGTTGGAATAAAAATGATACCTTGGTGGGATGAAGGCAAAAAGAACTTTCCAAAATATTGTAAGTAAATGTAAGATAAAATCCAACGCAGTTAAAGGTTGAATATTGCCATTGTTGTCTTCTTCTCCTTGAATTATAATAGCACTGTAAACAAAAAACATCTATAGATTATTGAGGATATTTTTAAGGGTGCACATGCCATAATACTATGGTAACCATACCATAAGACAATTTAAACCATGGTATCTATGGTAACCATGCCATAAGACTATGGTAACCCTGGTGGCTGTAGTAACCATGGTGATTTCCACCAAAAACTGTAACTGATGATTTGACTCACTCTTCAAATTGAGAGCGCCATGACTTGGTTAAACTTTGTTCATCTTCTGATGTGATGATGTTTGCCACTCGATCTACAATGTCGTCAACATCTGTACAATGACACAATAGTTCAGTACTGTCTTAGAGAAAGCTCTGGTGTTTTTGTTTGCACAATGAATTAAAAACTCAGCCTCTTACCGCTTGATATGTGTACAACAGTTGCAGATCTCTCACCAATCCTGGCACCAGGACTTGGCTCGTGCAAAAGGACAATAAAATTTTTATTCTGAAATGAAAAAGAATCGACTTTAGGACAGCTAAACAGGGATAAAGTTGATAATTTTTTCAGTATCCAAATCCTAGTGAATCGCAAATGCTGATTGGTTAATTCTTAGCCTGGTTTTGGTCCATGCATTCAAGATCTTAGGCAAAGTTTTTCTCTATGCAGACCTCCAAGCTGATAGATAACATATGTGTATTATTAGAGTTCATTAAGATCATTACCTGACATTCTGGATTAATTCTAATAACAATCATTTTTGAAGTTTCTCCATGTTGAAACGTCAAGGTACCATTGCTAACGCCTTCATAGTCGCATTCTTTTCTTTCTACCTGCTCCTCTGTGCCACCTGTCGCTGTTCCATTCCTTAATTTAACCACAAGAAATATTTCAATACTGTGATCACGCCGGGTAAGGTACATGCGCACGTCTATTTTCAGTGCGCACCGTCGTCAACCTTAGCGCTGACCACTTAAATTTTCATGAGAGAAAAAGCAAAAACGACGTTCTTACGTAGGCCATGGAAAAGAGTTTCCTTGAGGCCGTATGTGAAATTTTGTTCTAATGAAATGTTCAGCATTTCATCTTAACATCTTGGGGAATTCTAAAACCATTATGATACTCACAATGTGTAATATTTGATGGTCACAGAGCCATCGCAGCCTTTACGCCTGACCACTGTACACGACACGTCTTCTGTCATGAAGTTAGCGTGATAACTCGCTTGCTCGAAGGAAAATTCTCCCGGTTCTGAAATCGGATTACAAAATTTACCAAAATCTACCGTATAGTCACCGGAGACATGTGCACATCACGGGGTTTGTCCCTGATCATAGCAAGAGGTTAATCATACATGGTCTAGGGGCCGATTAACCTCTCCCTTCAGGCCTTAAGTCCTACTTGTGGCCGAGCTCCCTGATCATACAGACCTGGGATAGCGGAGTTGGGGCCGAAATCTCCAGCTGAACCGTAAAGCCATACGACGCTTCAGCAATCGAGTCTGGAAGTATGGTCCCGAATTTGTCATTCAACAAAAATAAATAAAAGTAAAAAAGAAGAACTCGTAGAGACTACAATCAGTATTTGTTTGCTGTGTATCCATAGACAATGCTATGTCACGGTAGTTTTATTGCGTTACATTTCTGTACCGCAATCTCATTCTAGTTATGAATACGTACCATCATCATCGATGATAGTTACTCTCGTTAGACTTGGTTCTCCCAGATCAACACTGTTGGCTGGCATCGGGTTTTTTAGTATCACGAAAAACTCTTTATTCTTGACGTAGTCTTCACGCTGCACTATTGGAATTCGTAGAATATGTTTTGTCGCACCTGGCTGAAAGTTCTGAAATGAAAAAAAAAAAAAGCCAGTCAGTAAAACTTTTCACTCAGGCTCCTGGAGGGAGGGTCTTCGAAGTCTTAATTCTGCCAAACTTCTCGTCCCATTCGTGAATTTTGGAGAAATTCCAAATGGGAGAGTTTGTTGTGCACTCCAAGTAAACGGTCGAACTCAGTACCGATCCTTCAAATCCCATTTCTCTATCGCGAAACAAATCTGAGCAAATTCTATCTACCGTATTACCACTTTAGGGCCCTCTAGTTAAGTGCAATGCATAATCACATTCTGTGACGTCAATGACCACGTGACATCCATAAACCAATCAAACAACTAGTAGATATTTTTACATCTTACCATAGTTCCTTTGACACTAGCGTAATCCTTGCCGTGTTTGGCACTACCATCTCTCGTCTCGTAATCAACACTGCATGTAACGCCAACACTGAATGAACAAATGCTGTCACGGCGAAATTCTTCTTTCTCGCTGCGCACGCTTATGGTGTCAGATGGCGAGTCTGGTCTGGTGTAGATCTGTTCTTTAGATGTTGGTGTTGACTTGCCCGTGGTGTCCACAGTAGGACCGCCATTAACTGTAACCTTAAAACGATCAGCACAACAAATGCAAGTGTTGGTTTTCAGCGAATACATCATTTTTTATCAATAAGAGGGCGGACACATTAAAAAATGTCATTTAGTTAAATAGTATAACTAACTCACGCAGTACAATCACGTGATAGGAATGATACAGTCACGTGTCAGGTTATTGATGTTATTCTCACCACGTTTCCATTACAGTTGGTAATCTTGGTCCATCTCACGTCATCGATTTGTGTTGCCGGATCGTAAGGGGAGGGAAGAGTCATGACCGCCTTGTGATAGCTAACGCGTGACGTCCTGCATATATAAATCCCTTTTTTAAGTGACTTGTCATTTTAGCGCTTTCGCACTAATTGGGGGCACTATCACTCACACACACTACCACTACATTAACTGTTTTAAGTATACAACTCTCAGCTCACATATTGATTTTTACGGAGGGAGAAAAACCGGAGAACCCGGAGAAAAACCCTCGTGGCAAGGGAGAGAACAATACATCTAACAAACTCTACTCACATGTGGCATCCGCAGGGCTCGAGCCAGCGACCCAAGCCGTTGGACCCACAGTGGTGAGAGGCGAACATCAATAGAAAGTTGTTATTTACTTTATTATCAATCGTATGAGGAGATATAAGGAACAAATGACGTCATAATACTTTTAGCGTCGCGAGAGACGACTCATGAAATGAACCACTTTGGTTGCTTGTTGTTCTTTCATATTCTACGGGTGGTCACACGGTACGCAGATAAAAACGTAGACATAATTGACAATAAATCATGGCTATAAGCCATTAAAACCGTAGCATTAAGACATGCCGCGAGCTGTTTCTTGTTTGCTTTGTGAGAAACTAAACTCCACCAAAAAGCTCTTAATGCTTCCTGTGTTATGACTGATGAACATCCCCTTTATTAGCAGTAAGTATGCCAGCGAGTCAACTAACCTTCTTGATCTCTTATTTATTCCTAACAGGATATCGACATCCACGTGCTTAGCGCTCTTCACCACCGAGTAAGACTGGGTACTAAACTGGAATTTGCACGTAGCCTCGTCTGGGGGATAGAGATATCACATGAATCATAGGTAAGAATATTAAAGTCACCATGACAACTCATTACGTCATCACGATTAAAGGATTGATGACGTCAGGATCAATAAAATAGCCGAAGAATGAGATAATGAAGTTGAAAGGAGTATAGTCCTCTGAAGCCTTGTTTGGCTGAACCCCCTTGCGTTCTTATAGGAAAACTTTGTATTCTTCCCTAAATCGTCCGACTGCCCCCCTCCCCTCCCCCGGAGATAAATAATGGCTGGTCCCTAACGGTAGTATGATGAAGAGGACCTCAATACTGACCAAGTGTTGAAGCTCCAGTTAACTTTGATCCAATAAAAGATTTAGCCAATACATTCATTGCCTTTTGACTTTCATTATCTTCTTTTTCTTTGATTTTGTTCATTTTATTTCTTGTTAAACTGTGTAGAGCCGCATGACGAAATCTGCAAAGCAACAAAATACATATTCCTTAGTTTATCGAGTTCCACGCAACAAACACAGCAGAATTAAAACAAGATTAGAATCCCTTGTCCTCATTAGTAGATGATGAGGTTTATGATATGTACTTAACGGGAATAGTAATGTTATCCCGGCCATACTTGAGTCTCGCTGTAGTTGTATTCTGTGGCTGTGTATTGGCTTCTTTGATGTGTTTCAAGGCGTAGGCTAAACTTTCTGCAGTTTCATTCGAGTTTGCATCGGGTTTTTGTCCTTTCAGTTTCCAAAGTGAAACAACTTCCCTAAAAAATAAGTTATTATAATAGATTGAGCACATCACTAAGACTAAAAAAAGAGTTCAATGTTCTAGTTTTGTTTTCTATGTTAAAGGTTGTTTGCCAACACACCAACCAACCAACTAACCAACCCACCCACAAGCCCACTCACAAAACCACCAACCCACCATCCAACCCACCCACTAACTAACCAACCCACCAATCAACCAACCTTAGTTTGTCTCGGCTTTTTGGTAAGTCTTTCAAATCTTTCTCGCTGAAAACATAACGATAAATACAAACGTTTATTCACAAGGTATTGCTGCACGACTTATTTCAGTAATTCCCAAAATGCTGGACAAATGCAGTTATACTCGTGTCTTATCATTGATCACGTGACATTCCATATCTTACATAGCATAACACACTGTCAGACATACCTGACACTAGTCCTGTGTTGTTCCAATACCCTTAGTTCCATAGATCGATGGACCATCAAGTGGCTTTGCCGACGTTCTGTTAGTCCAACCACCCTGACCTACAAACAGCAAGACACGACACTTGTGAGTAATGTTAGACCAGCTTTCGTATGACTGTGAAAAAGTCGCGGCACGAACACGGCGCAGACACGGTCAAGGCACGGCAAGGCACGTCAAAATCCTAGAAAACATCACGGTCGCGTCAAGGTACGCTTACGGCACTGATCGTGCCGCGACTTTTTCACAGTCATACGAAATCTGCTCTACTACTATTAGTCAACGTTGCACCAAAACAGTTCCAAAGCGGTGGACAAATCAACTCAAGATTAAGCCTTTTGCAGCAAAAAATCACGTGACTGGAACTGGAACGCAAATTAAATTATTTCATTTATTTAAAAAAAAATCATTAAATTTCTTTAAGGCTTTGGTTAAAACCTTTTTCGAGATGATGTTAATGCCCTTATAAAATGCTTTTAATCTCAAGATACTAAGCATTTTCAATTTTGTTCAGTTTGCCGTCCAGTGGAGCCTTTCCCAAGGGACTGTGAGCTCAGTTCATTCGCTATTGAAGTGTTATATCATCACGTGACTGTTTGCTGCAAAGGGCCAATTGACGACTTCTCTCCTGTGAACTTCTTGAATTGCTTTGGCCACCAGAATGGCGTTTAGGGCAGGATATATGTATGGACTGAAATCTCTTTGTTTTTATTTTGAGTAACTAACTAATCCCTGCTCAAATCACGTGACTAAAGACCTTCGCCAAACATCTTATAGGACGCAGTTTATAGAGTTACGTAATATAAGTGTGGCGAGCCGGTCACCGACCACATAGGTCACGTGACTAATCACCTATGGCACGTGATGTGTGACGACGTTATATAATACGACTATAGTTCAGTAATCCAAGGTCTGACAATACTTGTTGTGTTTTGTGTACATTCAAACACTTTACTGGAACAACACTTCACACTTGGTTGAAATTTGTGTCGCATCTTGATTAAAAATGCATTATAAAACTTTAATAAAGGCTGTTACCATGACGACGTTACAATAAGTAGTTGCTAAATGGATTATGGTAGATAATATCACAGGCATGATATACAGAACATGATGAGAAACATTCATTGGCTTGTTTACTGGGTTTTTTTATAATGAATACAAACCATGTTCTGCGCTTCGTGCTTGTTTTTTGCTTGTTTGTTTATTTGTTTTGCTTACATTTTCCTTTATCTGTTTGTACAGTGATTGTACGTATAATATGCTTTTTGTTAGTCCAGCACCGGTGCTAATTGTGTACCTCAAGACACCTGCTTGTCTACAAACGAAGCTCAAAAACCAAGGGCCTTTCGAAGACCCGTCTCACAAAAAATTGTTTTTATTAGCTCTGAGAACTCATTGCTAAGTAAGGCTTGCTCATCAGTAGTACATCTAGATCGATCGATAGTTTCTTTTTCGAAAACCTATTTAATGGATTATCTCAAGTAGATTTTGTTGGTGACAGAATATTTTGTAACACAGTCCTCATCTGTTGCTTTCCCGCCATTGCCCGAAAGGATCTTTAGTCGTTGCAGGTAATAAACCACTACCAAAGCTGTTGTGTTAAATTACAAGATTATGCGCATTTCTTATTATACCGACCGGCTTGAAATCATCTTGGCAGCTGCGAGATAAACCCCGGTGTGAAGGAAAAAATGCATCACATTAAACTCACACGAAGATCAACTATGAGAAAGATATATTCATCACTGAATAGCCTGTCAAAGATAGTTGGCAGTTCTTTTCTGTGAATTGCTATCAATCTGTGTTGTATACATCCACACCCGCGTATCTTATATCGATCTTTGCCTCGTCCTGCAGAGAGTTTAATAGCTATCCAGAATAATCATTAGACATTAGACCTTAATGCCTTTTACATGTCTCGACTCAACAGCTCTGAAACTCCAAAACAAGATTTTGTCGATGTTTTTTTTTAATTTTTTATTTTTTATTCCGAAGGTAAAGTTCGTAAAGTCGGAGGTAATCCAGACAAATACGCTTAAAAAAATAAAACATTACCAAAGCATATAATACCGATAAGATCAATTAAATAATTTTCTAAATCATAAAACAATCTTAGACGTAATTCAGATCTAAGATCTAAGATCTAGAGAATTACATCAATTATCATCTACATGGAAAAACAAATCCACGTTTAGTTAGAGAGCGTTAAATGAAGAAACAATGCAATAACATCCAAGTAAATATCTAAACTGTGGTATATACTGTGCAATACTGACCTCGGGCGCTTCTACTGTCAGGACTTTCGCGCTTCTTCTTCTGCACCACCATCCTTGATCTTGGCACCAAGACGTTAATACCAAGAGAGGGAAAAACGCTAGCGTTACAAAAGCTTCCCACATCTCGATTTCATCTGGTGATATCCATTTAAGGGTAACTAAAAGCCACAGATAAGCAAACATAGACCACACAGCAGTCAAAAGAAAAACACCAAACTCTCGGACACGTTTGATGGTGTTGGAAGGGACACTAACAACGCAGATTGCAGTTATCAACAGCATGTTGAACGAGGCTGAGCCTATAATAGTGAATGTACCAAGGCCATCTTCATCAGAGGTTTGCAGTCCCCCTGATGCTATGTCTTGTATTGTTTCTATGACAGCCAACAGTATCTCTGGTGCTGATGATCCCAACGCCATCAGAGTAAGGTTCGCTACGGTTTCATTCCACACAAACACTTCGATTTCCGCGCTTTCTTGTTTCTCGGGGTCGAAGCGCGTGAGCTTTCGTTTTTTACTAGTAATCACCTCGATTGAACCCATAAATATATCTGCAACTATGGCAATCCCAAGAAAAAGATAAAACATTGCTAAAGTGTAAAGAAAGCCGCGTAGACCAGCACTCCATAGATTTTCTGCTGGGATCAGTAGCCAGCTATCAAAACAAGGTTCGGAATACTCGACAATATAGCCATTGGTAT
>JAADYU020072459.1:0-14468 GCA_011763375.2 Heteractis magnifica
CTTGTGGGCTCAGAAACTCAATTCAATAGTAGCCAGCCACCTTAAGGTTGATGTATGCATAGATTTGTAGTATTATACAAAGTCTATCAAGGCCTGTGGCACTGTACTATTCCTGTATAATTACATGTCTGCATGTCAAAGTCTATTAACTACAATGATTAATTATGTCTACACTTTCATAATTAACCTTACTATAGCCTTGGCAACTTTAGGAAGTTGTATGCGATTATCATTACCTTCATCCATAATTTCCAAACCATAAAAAATAGCTTATTTCCATGGTAACATCTTTAACTTCAGCTCCACTGAAGACAATCATGCATCAAGCTTTTATATGGGCACAGAGTAAATAACATATTTCCATATACTACAATCCTGTACTTTATATCCCACATTCGTAACATCAAGAATGACTGTTTCCAAGGTAACATTGGAATATTCAGGAGGTAGTACTCTCTAATGTGTTTGTCAGGTTTACCACTGATTTGTTGCAAAATGTATAATCTATATCTCTACTCCATTGACAAATTATCAAGATAAATAATGAGAGCTTCAGAAATTCATCAGATACTACTTGTATAATTCCATACCTTCATCAGCACCTCTATTGACAACTACTTGAAAAACAACCCTGAATATTTCTGGCATTAGACACGTGGCCATTACACATACTTATGGTTGTCATTGTCACCTTTTCTTCTTGCTAAGAGTGCTTCTTTTTCTTTTCTTCGTTTGTCCAGGTATGGTTTTGAGAAATAAAAAATTGCAGCACTTCCAAGAATGAAAGCTGACCTACACCCACAAAAAAACTTTCAAAATTTAAACACTAACTGAAGAAACAGCCCATGTGCCACTATGAGACTATTATTTGTATATCAATTAAGCCCGAGAGGGCAGGGATCGGGCATTTTTGATTTTAAATAGCTTAATTTCTTTTAAAATTCTCTGCTGTCTTGGGGGGGAAAATAATAACTCAAAGTTGGTTAAATTTTCCGACCTGAGCAGCCACCTATTCCAAAAATAGAAGAAAAGATATCCTCAAAAAGAAATTTTAAACATAAAAAATGATCATTGAGTGGAGTTCTTATAAGATGGAACCATCTAGCCACATAACTTTGGTGTCCCTGTCATCGTGTCAGGACAGCTTTGAGGTTGTGAGATGATGCTTACACCATCACAGCTGACAAAGTGCGTATAAAACAATATTATTGAATGAAACTCACTTACCAAACACCTGATATAGCACAAACACGTTTAATTCGCGTCCGTAAGCTTGGTTCAAGTCTTGAAAACTCACTTTTGAAGTCCATTTTCTTGGATTTTTGAACTATTTCTGTTACACAGCGACTTTAATGAGAATCAACAGGCGTTCCTTCTCCAAACGAGAAAGACTAAGACGAGAAAAATTATGTAATTGTAACGCACTATTATGTCACGCAATGTCACGATTACCATTTCGCAATGGAGAAGGCTGTAGAAATTGCTGCAAAAATTTTTGATCTCTATCGAAAATATGGTTCTGCGGACTACATCGGAGAGGAGGTAACCCAAATAGAGCATATGACACAATGTGCAATGTTAGCGGAGAAGGAAGGATTTTCAGATGAAGTTATTTTGGGGGTCTTTTTTCACGACATTGGGCATTTGCTTGGACTTGAGCAAAATCTAGCACCGATGGGTAACTTAGGTACGGAAAAACACGAAGAAATTGGTGAGAAATACCTCAAGGATCTTGGATTCACGGAAGCTGTGACAAAGTTGGTATGGGGTCATGTACAAGCTAAACGGTACCTGGTCTTTAAGCATGATGACTATTATGATAAGGTATACATTTAAAAAAATATTATCATTATTATTATTATCATTATTATTATTATTATTATCATTATTATTATTATTATTATCATTATTATTATATTAATGAATGAAAGAAATTTAGAAACACCACAGGAATAACTTTTCTCCTATGTTGATCATTTACTCTCCTTCCACTTTTCCCATTTTTCATCATTTCTTGCCTTTCTGTTATCATTCCTTTCTCCTTCCTTTTGTGTGCTGACTACTCCATTCTGTCCTTTCCAGCCTTGTTGGTTGTCTCTGCTTGGTTTATTTTTTCCTCATTATTTCATTTACTTTTTCCCTTTCTTTCCTCCTTCATTTCTTTCCACTTTTTTCCCATTTTTGTTCTCCCTGACTGTCCTTTACTTTCTTTGTCCTTGCATTGCTAAAGCTTGCATCCTTACTTTCTTCAATTGAATCCCTCCATATTTTTCTGAATTTCATATTTCTGTCTTCCTTGCTTTTTTCCTTATACACTTTTAATGCACATTCTTTCATCATATTTTGTTCATTCATTTACTCATTTTCACAGCTATCCAATGCAAGCAAGCAAACATTAATTCATCAAGGAGGTGCAATGACCCCAGAAGAAGCAGATGAGTTTGAAAGGCTTTCTGTTTTTAAGGCACTCCTGAGAATGCGGCACTGGGATGATGATGGCAAAGTTAAAGGTCTTCCAATTGAACCTCTTGAAAAATATGAACAAATGTGCATCAAATACTTAAATACTCAATTAAGGAAGTGATATGACAATATTCCTTTTGATTTCAAATAAATTTTTAATTTCAGAAATTATCCCACACATATTATCACATTGATTAATTTTTTAAAGTCTGGTAATAAATAAGGTTTGGAAATAAACTATGCACAGCAAAAAAGTATAAAATATGTATATGTAATACATAATACAAAATATTTTTAATATGAATTTTGTAATTTCTTATCAATGAATAGTAATAAAAATTTTAAAAACAAATTGAAAGTGTGAAGTCATTAGGGAGGGTTCATAATTAATGCAGAAGGGAAACTATGATGATTTAGAAATTTTCCCCTTGCATTTTTTGGAAGCCCACCTGCCATTCTAAGTGAATTTTTTCTGCCCCCACCCCACCCCCTAATGGGATATCCAGCAAACAATAGTAGACACCTTTGTACTTTGTCTCACAGGCAGCCCAAGCAAATGTTCTTGTGTACAGTTTACAGTAAATATATGTGGTGAATCTGCTATGATATGAATGTACATTTTTTAAAATATATCTTGACAAAACTTTAATATGTTGTTTATTGTGTCTTAGTCAGCCACTGTATGAAGTTTGAGCTTGATTCGAGGCTTACTTTCCGAGACTTTCGAGTTTTGCTCAGAAAATAAGCCTCGGATCGAGCTCAAACTTCATACAGTGGCTGACTAAGACACAAACAACATATTAAAGTTTCATCAAGATTTATTTTAAAAAATGTACATTCGTATCATAGCAGATTCACCACATACATTAACTGTAAACTGTACACAAGAACATTGCTTGGGCTGCCTGTGCTTTGTCTTTTAGGAAAGGTTTCCAAAGCCCCCCCGCCCCCCCCCCAGCTGAAAAATCATGATCCCCCTCCCCCCAATCAAAATCATCAGACCCCCTCTACATAAATTATGAATGCTCCTTTGGATATGCAGGGGCGGATCAAGGGGTGCAGAGGGTGTGTACCCCTCTGAGAGGATCGATTTACAGTCAATTGTGGCTTTAACATTATATACTTTGGGTGCTCAAGTCCTGAACATAAATGGTGCACCCCTCCCTCAAGAAAATCCTAGATCCGCCGCTGATACTTTGCCCTTCATTGCAGTACTGCAAGGTCCTGTAATGGGCCTCCTGTGGTATGCTCAAACACGCTGGGGAATTTTAGGAGCGAGTAAAATTGCAAACGACTTTTCCGTAGCTTTAAAAACTCTTCCAGCTGAAGAACACAGTCTAGTTGCCATTGCAGCACGTAGTCTGGAGAAAGCCCAAGCATTTGCTTCAAAACATGGCGTGGAAAAGGCGTACGGTTCGTACGAAGAGTTGGTGAAGGACCCAAATGTGGAAGTGGTTTACGTGTCTACTATCAATACCTCACACAAAAGTTTAAGTCTTTTGGCTCTGAAACACGGCAAGCATGTCCTGTGTGAAAAGCCTATTACTCTTAATCTAAAAGAGGCTGAGGAAGTTATCCAATTTGCTAAAGAGAAAAAGTTGTTTCTAATGGAGGTATTAAGTACTAGCTATAGAGCTATATACATGTATGGTCACATTCCACAGAGTGCTTTTAGTCGAATTTAGATAACTATTTAGATAAAGTTACCTAAAATAGCAAATAATTCAGTTATCTAATGTGGGTACGTCACAACTTATTCAACAGCTGTTATAAACTGATAAACTTATAATGGTTTAAGTGACGGTGATAAAAAGCCATTATCTGAAATCACTCTGAAATCTCTCGCATCCACTGTCATCTTTGCCTCTCTTATTTCTTTCTGTTCCATTTGGTTTTCCTCTCTCTTCCACTTCCTCTCCTTTCATTTACATCATATCCCATCCTATTTTTCCTTTCACCTCCCACTTCTCCTCTTTTCCTTCTCCTATTAACGTCTTCTCTCTTTTGGTTTCCAATAGCTTTTTCTTAACTTTGGAATTTCTTTCATTTCTCTTCTCTTTCTTTTTCATTTCACATGCATTCTGTCAAATAGTAAAAGGGGGTTCTTAGGTTAGTGGTGTTGGGAGTGAGACCCCCCGCCCATCTCTGAAAGGGGAAATTCTGATACACTCATAAAATCTTAACCAATTGAAAATGAATGCAATCGCTTTAACACACAGGCATTATGGACAAGATTCTTCCCATTGTATGCAGAAGCAAAAGAGCTACTAGTGTCTAAAGCTATAGGTGACCTCAAACTAGTTATGGCATCTTTTGGACTAAAGGGATGTAAATCTGTTGATCGTTTAAATAATCCAGATCTTGGTGGTGGTGCACTGCTGGACATTGGTATATACTGCCTAAACATGGTGGATATTTTCTTTGATGGTCAAGATCCAGTGAAGATAACTGCTAATGGGTTTAAGACAGACAGTGGTGTTGATGATACACTGTGTATTAACTTCATGTTCAAGGACAACAGGATGGCCCAAGTGGTCACATCCATAGGTAAATAAAAAAAGTATTTTATCAGCCATTAAATATTTTTTGGTAGTTTATCTACTGTGTAAAGATCACTGGACTGTCTAAAATACAATTGCAAAAGGAAATGCAGGATAACACATGATTCCCACTCATGTTGGAAATGATTCTGGGCACCCAACCTGCTGCAACAGTGGATGGCGAACATAGATGATGATGATGATTATGGGTAGTTTGTCAGCCAATTTTCAGCTATTTGTTGGTAGTTTGTCAGCTTTTTTGAAGCACACTAACCAACCAATTCATACTAAATACAATAATCATCCTTTTCTCATTTAAGATGCTCCCCTACCAAATGACTGTACAGTTGTTGGGACCAAAGGATACTTCAAGATCTGCTCACCATTCTGGTGTAGCACAAAGATTTTAAAACCAGATGGTACAGAGAAAACATTCCCATTACCAGAACCTGCCATGGAATTGAATTTCCCTAATTCAACTGGATTGAGGTAGGAGATGGTGGGTCATATAAAATATTTATTATCAAAAGGCCAAAAAGTTGTGACCTCCCCCTTGTTTTAAGCCCAATATAGTCTGATCCACCCCTATATTATGTCTAAAAATAATAACCCATGCTTAATGAGTGGTTATTTTTTCATGAACCACCCCTTATTTGAGGCTTATAAAAGTGACCCCGTTTTTCATGGCCCAACCCCCTTTACTTTCTGACCAGTCCCTAACAATGCAGCATTATACACTTTATTTCACATCAAATTCAAAGTTTTCTTTCTAAAAAGTGGTCCATAATACCCTCTTGATTGAAAAACAAATCAAAAAAAATGGACCAAATCCACTTGGGACCTTGGGAGTATTTGTTTTCCCATTTCAGACCACATGTCATTCTCTTGGGTTTTGTTTCTTTGTTTCTCAGTAGCACTTGAGAAGATACGTTAATATGGATGAGCCTCAAACAAAGAATCATATTCTTAAGGGATTTGACATGGGAAAACATTACGCCCAAGTGGATTTGATCTATTAGTGCTTTAACAGGCACCTTCATTATCAAACAAGAATAGCAATACACTTGGTGCTCTTTTCAGTTATATAATTTATTTGGCTTTAATCTTTTTTACAGATATGAAATTCAGGAAGTACGAAACAAGCTTCTGTCTGGTGAGACAGAAAGCAACATCATGCCATTCAGTAACACGAAGAGAATCATGGGATGGATGGATGAAATACGCAGGCAGATTGGCGTTGTGTTCAAAGAGGACTGAATACAAAATTATACATCAAGTAGGGTTACTAATTATTGTCAGTATCCACTCCTAGGCTGGCTCGTAATCAGAATGTCCAATAAAATAGAATACTCACATCAATGTTTAACTGAAGAATTTGGTAACCGTTATAAAATAAAATTGGATTACATGTAATTAATTACTGTAGGTGACAATTGCTCTGCCCTTTCTAATTCTAGATTATGACAAAAATCTGCTTTATTAAGTAATAAAGAAAGATTAATTATTATCACTATTGTTATCTCCATCATCATCACTATTGTCATCACCACAATCATCACCACCACCACCCCCAACACTATCACCCCCAGTCACCATAATCCTCATATCACTATCAATCATGATCACCACCATCATTAGCACCACTACCACTATCATCTATTAACATCGATACCATCACCACCACCATTATCATAATCATATGCACTGGACACTACCATCACCATCAGTGACTTCTAACATCATCATCATGATCATCGTCATTTTCTCCCCCATCATCATATCATCTCCATCATATATTGTATAGTTCTTAATATACACAAAATAAGGCATAAACAGTCTGTAATGTTTCAATTTTTTAATTCCCTTTCATCCCAAAGTCAATTCAATTAATTGCTTAAGTGTGAATAACTATGTTGGTTTTACTATGTTGTATAAAATTAATTAATTCTGGATCAATGACTTAGGAATAATATATCCAATATTTACAACATTATACACCAAAACATTAATTGGATTAGAACCAATTCTTTCCAATTTCATTACTTTACTGTATGTGCCATTAAAGGGTTATGAGTAATAGTATGAGTTACGTTGCTATCTTGAGTTGCCTATGTCAAGTAAAATGCTTGCATAGAATTGCCTCCAAACTAGAGATGACTCTGTTACCAATGGTAGTAGCCAAGTTTTGTTAGCCAATATTCATCTTCTGCAAAGGTCTGTGGAATTTCAAAGAGTTTGTGTTGTCATTCTTTATGTTGAAGTTGATTTTGTAAACTATTGACAGTAAAATATTGAGTCTAACCTGCATAAATATATCAAAGAAAATAGCCATTTTTAGTGAATTAAGGTTCAGTCAACAGACCAAATCCACTTGGGTGTATGGTATGGTTGTCCTATTTCAGACCATGTGTCATTCCCTTGAGAATATGATTCTCTGAGGCTCATCCATATGAATATATCTTCTCAGACAAGTACTACTGAGAAACAAAGAAACAATACCCAAGGGAATGACATGTGGTCTGAAATGGGACAACATTTGGTCCATTGCTAGCTACTATGAAACTTAAAAAAACAGTTAATCTTGGCTTTATCATACTATACTGACACAAAAATGAAAGTAGCATTTATCAATATTAATGTTACAACATTCTAAATAAAATAATTAATATATACATCAATTTACATGCTTTTTCCATGGAAAAAAGATGTGTAAGAATGAATGTAAACACATGCAGTTACTAAATGCATTAGCTTGGACACTGATTGAAAATCCTTAAAGTATAAAATATAATCATCTCGTATACTGTATACATCTATTGATAACTATTAACTGTGTTTTTGATGTGATTTTATCAAATAATAAATAAACATGTCCAACCACAAGTTAATCACAGAAATCACAGATGGCCTCTAATTTAAAGTAAATAATAATAATCTTGATATTTCTAACTTACTAATTTATAACAATTAATTTATAATAATCTTGATATTACACTGGCAAGTACCAACAGAACAGTTTTCATACAACTAAGAAACAGCACAGCATTGCCACATTAAAGAAAAAAATTGACAACATAAGTTGAGCCAATCAGAGTCTGATATCAATCATCACCCAATGAAAATGCTTTGCCACAGGCCATTATGGCCATATGAAAACTGCTCTATAATGTGATGATATTTATTAGTATTCATTGATTATAATTTTTAATATCCTTGAGATAATCTATTATTTTCTTTATATTCGCCTTTCTCACACAGCAGCCTTGTTGACTAACATGCTTATACCCAACAAGCCTCTCATTCAAACTCTTTAGAAGAACAAGTTTAGCATTAGGCATAAACTAATATTTTTATTCTCGTGAGTCTAAACATGGCTGCCTAGTGAGAATGTCTATTACACAGTGTTGATATGATTGATAATAGACCAAGATTGATGATATATTGAAATATTAATCAAAAAGACTCTAAACCTTAATACTACCAGACAAGTATAAGCCCTTTGAAGGGATATCAGCTATGTAAGAGAAGGCCCACTTCACTTCACTTCTAAGGTGAAGGTCAGATTTTGAACTGGTCATACATTAGCAGGGGGAAGTAAAGCAGAGAATGGTGTACTACCAGTAGGTGTGGGCTATTTATGCTGCTGGGGAACTTATGGTACTTGTAGTTCTCAAGTATGAGGAGTACAAGGTAAGAAAAAAAAAATCATAAATCTAGTGAAGTGAATATGTATTTCCAAGAACTACACATTATGAAATAATGCCATAGTAACCCCTTCCTTGGTTACTACCCCACTTGCTGTAATACCTACTGTTACTAATCATTAGGTGTGTATTTTATTTAATATGTGAATCATAAAATGATCATCCAGTTTGTTCATAAATAATGTCTAAATAAACCATCATGGACATGTGTTATTTCTTTTCAGTGACCGTTAAGTGGATAAAGAAAGATTTTATAAAATATTTTCAACTGTACCACACATAACCTTCAGTTTGTAAGTATATATGTACATGATTTTTTAGTATATAACTAAAATATTCATAACAGGATTGGATGCAATAGACTTGGTCAGTTTGGGTGGAATATTTTCACAATTCAGACCATGTCATTCTCTTGGGTGTTATTTCTTTGTTTATTAGCAACACTTGAGAAAATGTGTCGATATTGATAAAACAAAGAATGTTATTCTTTAATAGGTTTGAATTGGGAAAATATTGCACTGATACTGACGCCATCTAATGCATGAGATTCAGTGAAATAAAGGATTAACTTTAAATATATTTTCAAAGTTTCTGTGTATATAATTTCCCATGTTGTAAGGTGATGGGCATAACTTTTTTAAATTATTAAAATTAATCCCAAATTTCACATTAATTATTCAATATGTGATTGATTGCTTGTAACATAAAAGGCACAAATACCATGACATTCAAGATGATTAATCTTACTTGAATCACTGAAAAACGCCTTCCATTATCAGATTTTAGTAATTGTGCCTTATGCCTTCTTCATTATTAATATATGAGTGATGTGGTGGGCATGTGAGTTTTGTGATCACATTCCCTTGGTAATTCAGTCTTGAAAGACTTTGACTGAGAAAGGACTGTGAAAATTTTTTTTGCAATGGAATAGAGTTGAAGATAACTTGAACAGTAATAGTGTACAATATAGTGACCCTCATCCATTGACAAAGACAAATGACGAACAAATTATCAACAAAGTACCATTAAATGACCAGCAAACAGCCAACAAACTACCAACAAATGGCCAACTAAGGTATTAAATGTTCGACAGCTTGGGGGTGCTATTCTACAATATTACCAACTTGAACCAACCACAGAACTTAAGCTTGGACTTCATCCAATCACACATTTCTGAGTTGATGTGTTTGAACTGTCACAGCAAAGTCATGTGAAATTGGTCACTGACGAAATGACAATTTTTAAAATCACAATACTGCAATAGGTACAGTACAGCACTTGGTCTAGCACAGCTATCCAAACCAAGTTTCTTGCCATCCAAACAGTCTTTTCTGAAAGACCAAGCTAGCACACAGCAATCAAGATGCCTCACGATCTTAATCCAGCTGTTCTGACATCAAATAATGTCAGGACTGTTATTTCCCCATTCTGTTCTAATTCCATTTCTTAGTGTCAATGAGTTGGAAGAAGTGTCTGATATGGAGATCGAATTGCATTCCTCAATTTCTCTCCTTTTGCCCTGATTTCTTCTAGTCTGTCTTCATCCAACTAGAAATGAAAAATTAGACAATTATATGTGATGCCTGATGCTTTATAATGAACTGTCAGTTGTAACACAATCCATGGACAATAATCATGAACACACATATTAATTATGATATACTGGGGTAGATTTGGGGGGGGGGGTCACCTATTGCCTGTGAACCCCCCTCCCAGGCTAGGAAAATTATTTTCAAAAAGAAAATCACTGAGAACGTATTTAATTTCATATCTGCTGCAAACCCACCTACCCAAAAAAAGGTAAAGTAAAGTAAAGTAAAGTAACTTTTATTTAACATCAGCAGTTCCTTCAGCTACAGAATTTTGCACCAAAATTGGTCACCCTTCAGTCAAATGGTGAAGATTATTAACTAAATAATTTTAATGATTATTACAAGGTAAAAAAATGGCACCTTTCGTAAGCCTCGTTCAAGCTTCTGTTTTTCCTCATCTTGCCTGTTCTTTAAATCCTCTATTTCTTTGTTTTGTCTGTCCTCCAACTTAAGATAAAAGAATGACAAAAAGAAAGATTAGTCTTTAATATACTTAAGGCATTATCTTTTCCCATATTTCAATATCTTAAAAGTAGTTTTTTTTTAGCCTAGTAATTAACAAATCTTCTCAGGTATTACCAGTAGGGAAGTAAATAATACATGAGATGACACACAGCATGAAATGAATCTTACCTTTTTCCGTTCATCAACAAACTTCTTTAAATTTTGCCTATCCAGTTCCCTTTGTCTTCTGCAAAATCAAATAGTATTGTTTCAACTGTAAGCAGATTAACACTGACACAGAGTTCCCATGAACCCAGGCACCCAGGCTACAAATATTTGAACCAGAATAAATCCACAGGGATCCCATAAATCTAGGGAACATATACATGCTGACTATTAAATCATGAAGTGCCGAAAGAATCCTTGAATTCACTGTACTATCACTAATCAAGCTATTTTCATCATCAACCATGCATAACAATAAGTATAAAACTAGGCAAGATTACATGGAAATTTGCATAATCGGTCAAGCTCATGGTCGCATGAAAAGGTGTACCAGAATTAGGGAGATAACATTGGTGGCTTATTCTAGATGAACGGGCAGACATCCGGGCAACTGAACAATCCCCCCCCCCCACGTTGCAGTTTCATAAATGAGTTCACTTTGTGCTCTTTTAGTGCTGTGGACTCACATTTTTCCCATAACTTATTGCGACCATGGTTGAAGGTGAAAATATATAACTATTAGCATTAGAATAAGCCACAGGAATCCCACTTCTCTGGGTTTGACCTGATCTAGGAATCAAGTGGTTTACCAAAAAAGGAGTAGTACACAGAAATCTTATGCATATTGGGGGGGGGGGGGGTTCTACTTGTGGATGGATCTACAGGGAATCCTTCAAATCTTGTCTTCCCTTGCTAAATTATATAATGCTTTAACACAGGGATCCCACTTATCTGGGGTACCACTCAAATGTCATACTAACTCAAGGAAGATTGCAATGCATAAAAGATTTCATAAAATCAGTTTTTGATTACCAACCTGTCTCTCTCTTCTTTGGTGAGGGTTTTGTTTGTTGCCAGAAGCTTACCAGAGTCAATTGACTGTTTAGTTTGCTTTTTCTTGATTTCACTGTTCTCTCTGAGATGTTTAACATAAAAAGTATATGTTACAATACTGTTTATAATCTATACAAACTAGCAAAAAACATTATAAACGTTTAACTTCTGAAACTCTTTTGGTCTGCTAGGAAATATACAGATACAAACCTCTCATGTCTGACAGCAGCTTCTTTAATCTGGGTGTCATGAACTGCATCCATTGCTGCTTTCAGCAGACTTATTTGCTGCAGATTAAAGTCCAAAATGACAGTGTAACTAACTATCCCATGTGTACATTGTTAATACTTGAGAAACCACCAGTTAGCAACCACTGAAATGTACCTTATCCACTGACTGACACCTTATCAACCAATGAGTGCCCCCTTAGCAACCATGAACGAACACCTTATCAACCACTGAGTGACCCCTTAGTAACCTTTGACTGACATCTTATCAACCACTGAGTGATCCCTTAGCAACCATGGACTGGCTGTCACCTTATCAAGCACTGACTAACACCTCACCAACTGCTTCCACAACTTTTCATTACATAGTGGGTGCAACTTACTGCTTCAGCATGTTTTTCATATATTTCAATCTCTTCACTGAGCTGTTTGTCTATCATACTTGTCCACTCTTCTGTTTGGGATGACAAGGTTTTGTTTGCCTGGAAAATAGAACAATATGATCAGATTTCAGGACTCTTTCTTTTACACCCATTAAATCTCACTTACTTCTTCTCGTTGTACTTGACCCTGGTATGCAATCTTCTTGTCATACACTGCTTTAAGAGCAGCTGACTTTTCATCTCTGAGTTGCGAAATTTAAAGAAATAGTGAATAAATCAACAAATGGATAAATGAAGGAGTGAATGAATGAATGAACAAATAAATGCATGAATGACGTACCCACAGCGCCTTGCATTTCTTTCAAATGTCTTGTATGCAGCTTGTTTACTGTCTTCAAAACTAGTGATCAGTTGTTCCAATTCATAAGTGTGTGTTTTCTGCATTGTGACTCTCTCCTAATAATGATAACATACAACCATGTGGTTAAAAAAATTATTATATGGTTTTAATAACTACAGTAGAGCCGATTTTGTATGAGTGGGAAATATTATGGCAAATACCACAGCAGTACCTAACTTTACCATAACTGTAATTACGCATTGTGATTGGATGATTACCACAAAAACAATGAGAAGCCATTTCTGCAGTGTTACTGCATACAGTACCATATATACATGCAGCTGTGAGTCAGTTCCACATATTTCCCACTTGCACAAAACCTCTCTAAACTAACACATCATTAAACAACTGGATGGATCATCCAACCTTGTTGAATTTTTTCTGGTAGGTCTCCATTTCTTTCTGTTGCCTTTTCAATGCTTTCCTGTAGGTCTGAAAGAATTTATAGACAGCTAAGTATGACACAAGTACACATTTTTGATCAGATATTACTTCCTTTTATTTGCCAATTGGTTAATATGTAACTGGACCAACCTTGTCTTTCTTAAGCTCTTCCAGGCTAATGGCAGCATACTTTATCTCATCTGTAAACACATCAAATAGTTAGTAGAGTTTGTCATTATACTGCATAAAACTGAAACACTTTCATGCTTAGCTTACAGAGATACCATGTTTTATCACACAGCAATAAATACATTTCCCATCAAAAAACAATGACTTGCTGGCCATTTAGCAGTACAAACAAGGGACCTAACAAGAAGTCTTTTGACAAATTTCACCTGAGGAATTGTTGATAAACATTTTGATTTTATTTCAGCAGAATTTGTGAGTAGACCCCAAATACATCACAAGTTAAAAGTTCTCTACATTATATTAATATTGGACTTAATCTTACATTTCTTAGGAACATTACTCTCCATCAAGGCCAGCTCAGATCCTGTTCTTGAACCCATGTAACTGAGTGTCACAATAGATTCTCTTGGTCTGGTGTTAAATTGAGGAGGTGTGCCTGATGATGAACTGTTCAGTGACGTCAGTGACAATGATGTTGATTTCATCTTGGTAAGGGTGGTGTCCGAACTGCTCTTTTTGATGAAAGATGGTAAATCACCATCATCCTTCATAAAAAGACAAACATTAAACATTAGTGTCATGGTGAAGAATGGTAAGGGTAGACATCATGGTACAGGGAATAATACTCACAGGTTCATCCATGTCAAAGACAACCATTTGTGAAGCACGCTTCTCTGCTGCAGACTGATATTTGATTGGTTCTGACAATTCATTGACGATAGCTGTGAATACCAAAATACTTTCTAGTCTAATCCATATCTTAAATGAGTAAAGGATAGAGGAAGTGAATGAATGAATGAATGAATGGGTGGATGGATGGATGGATAGATGGATTGATAGGTGAAAAAATGGATGAATGGATGGAATGGATGGAATGGATGGATGAAAGGATGGATGGGTTGGTGAGTTCATTTATGGATAAATAGTTGGAAGAATAAGTAGGATAGAAAGGATGAAAGGAAGGCTGTATAGGATGGAACATAAAAATGAAATGGGATATATACAAATAACAGAAGGATGGATGGATGGACAGACGGATGGATGGGAAAAATGAAATAGAATGGATCAGATGAATTAGTGAAA
>JAADYU020072570.1:0-14468 GCA_011763375.2 Heteractis magnifica
TAAATTTCTATAGCCCCCCTGCTTTCTCCTTGCATAAAAATTGGTGACCCCCTCCCCATTTGCACCAGCCCACCCCCTCCCCACCTCTAATAAATGGCTGGTCCCTAAGCCAAAGGAGGGATTTTTTTGGTGAGGGATTTTTTTGGTTTGGCATTTCAGGCCTGTTCAAACAAAATGGCATTTGTTTTGAATTTGCCCCCCCCCCCCCCTTTGAAAATTCCTGACTATGCCTCTGTTGATATAGTGTTATTTACTTTTGATGGCTTGAGTGTCGATCATAAATGATGCACCCCCTTCCATGAAAAATCCTGGAGGTCCACCGCCCCCACCCTTCCCCCCTTCAAAACAATCCTGGATCCACCTCTGCATTTGTTGATAAAGCTGTTAAAATTATTATAATGATTCCACACGTTAATCAAAAGTATTTTACACACAAAGGTATCTAAATAAATATTTCGCTCTGGGGATGAGGTAGGCTTATATTCCTGAAGGCTGCTATATGCTGGATGTGGGTGGGGGGGAGGGGTGGCGGGGTTAGATTTTTGCTTGTCTCCTAACTAGTGCTGTATGTGGTTGCTCCACAGGGCTTTGTTCTAGATCGCTGCAAATCTTCAGAAAGAGTATAAAAAGTGTTAGGCCCAGGTCAAACGTCGAACTTCACATGAGCCGAACCTAATTTAATGACATCAAAGAAGACCGCCTTATTATCCATTGTTTTCAATGAGTTTGGCTCAAGTGAAGTTCGACGTTTGAACTGCGCCTTAGTTTTTTTCTTTCTTTCTTTCTCTCTTCTTTTTTTTCTTAGTCGCGAACAAACTCATGTAACATTCTGAAGGGAAGGGTTGAATCAGAAAAAAATAGCTTGGCTTATTTCTATTACACATCTAAGATCTTGAGCTTTTTTCTCAGCTTACTTTCGTGAAATTCAGTCTTTTTCCCTGCTACTGTACTAATTAGTTCGACTCAGATAGCAATTGGGTTCGGCATGACAAAGGTGCGACTTTTGAACTACTGGGCATAAGAAATAATGATCTCGCGCTGCACGTTCTCGGTCAATGTTTAAG
This sequence comes from Heteractis magnifica, assembly GCA_011763375.2. Taxonomy (NCBI): domain Eukaryota; kingdom Metazoa; phylum Cnidaria; class Anthozoa; order Actiniaria; family Stichodactylidae; genus Heteractis; species Heteractis magnifica. Next base: position 1,065 of record JAADYU020072570.1, read on the forward strand.
AATATCTCGGGGCAACGATAGTATTTGTCTTGGATTTATTAGCGAAATTGGATATTTAATGAAACACACGCTTGATAAATGCACAAAAACGGACGAGCGATAATGAAATCATGCAAAGCAATTTCTGTCCAAATTCGTTAATTCTCTCATATTCTTTTATTGCTACAAGTAAAAGTATAATCTTTGTTCGGCCAATTAAATCCTCTGCACTCAGCATGGACTGAGATATTAAATGATTAATGAATAAGTTAAACTGGGTAATAAGTTATGTATAACAACTGCTTTCTACTGGCATTTCAGTAGCAACTTCTGTCTCAACGACTATCGTAAGAGGGCAGAAAGGAGCAGAGCATCTCGATTTGTTTTCTTTTCTCCTTGAAAACAAGATGTCCAAGTCAAAATGCAAACTTTCCTTGCAGCAAAGAATCCTCGTTTTTCTTTCCTTCGGAGTCGCATTTTGCTTCGCCCAAGTTTCTTTGTACGTATCAAAAGAGGGGAGTTTCATGTACGGAAACTTCCTTAAAGTCGTCAACGGGTCGGTTTTACAAAGAAGTGGCTGGCTTCTCTCAAAAACCGAGGCGGACAATGAAACACACTGCAAGATACGTTGCGTAATAAACCCAGCATGTCTTTCTGTGAATTTTGGAGTTAATCCCAACAAGACAGGAAAAGTTCAGTGCGAACTGTTCAGCTATGGAAAGACTGACTATCAAGATCATTTGGTCAACAAATCAGTTTTTTTCCACGCCAGAATGAAGGTAGTTAGGCGTTTTTCATGGGCGGATTTATTAAACGGAAATGACTGACTCAAAGCGTCGTTACTATTGAATTCATTTCTGTCAGCTTCAACTAGTTTTTATTATTTTAGTATTTTGAATTGCTATATATACGTATTTGCTTGCCGTTTTTTGGGTCATTCTGCAGCTGGGACATGTTATCAAACTTTAATATACCGATCAAGTCTATTTTGTGAATTAATTAACTTGCATCCTGAAACCTTTGTTTCGTTTTATTTCAGACCTATTGCATAACCAACCCTTGTCCTAATGTCACAGCGTGTAACCCAGTTCTGGGGAACCCTGCTAGGTTACATTCCTGCGTGTGTCGTAACTCAGACAACGCTAACGTTCTCAAATGCGATTCAGGTAAATTAACGTGATTAACAAATCCCTCCCCATTTGCAGTGCTCGAGAAGGGGTGGGTGGATTAAATGGAGAGAGCTGTGCGCTTGCTGAGCAGGTAAAGTCCATCGACATGAGTTTGTCTGGGAGCAGATTTCGTATGGGTATGAAAAGAAAAGGAAGGAAGAAGAAACACATTTTACTCACTACATGGTGTAAAGCATATTTTATCACCTTGTCTTTGAATCCCATTTCTATTCGTGCATACTATCCCTTCGTTTATTTCCTTTCTCCTTGCACGAATTAAGACCTATTCTCTTATCAGGCATTGTTTTAAATACAGGCGACATCAAGTGCAATGCTCTCGGCATGGAAGATGGAAGGATTCTGAACTCACAGATAACATCCTCTGGTGACTTAGGCGGATATCCAAGTACATCAGGCCGATTAAACTACGGTGGTTCCTGGATCCCTTCACCCATGGCAAACTCCTGGATCATGATCGACTTGCTGAAGTCTACCACTATTTTTGCAGTGGCTACACAAGGGAGGCATGATTCTGCTGAATTTATAACTACATTTCAAGTAAATTACCGCCTGACTGATGGTGCAGCCTTTACGGTCTATAAAGAAGATGGCGTAGAAAAGGTAAATGAGCGTGAACTCTTGTATCTGAAACTTGTTTCGCGAAAAAAAATTCGCAAGACCATTGCACCGTGTAACGTTCACCCTCAGTCGGTCAGTCGGTCAGTCGGTCAGTCGGTCAGTCGGTCAGTCAGATCAGTGACAGATAGACAGTAACTTAATATCTAACATTATTTCTATATATGCTTTAGACACTGACAGGAAATAGTAACACAGCTGATGTTGTAAAGCTTGAACTGAAAGAGCCATTTGTAGCCAAAGCTGTGCGTTTTGTTCCTAAGACATGGAACACTGCCCACGCTGGCTGGAGAGTAGAACTGTATGGATGCTACAACTGATAATAGCCACGTACAATGAAAACCGTGTCTTCCACTAAACCCTCTACGCATGGGACACTTGATGCATCCATATCTAGTATACAGCTAATAGCACTATACGGAACATTCCCAAGAAGTTTTGATTTTTCACCACACTTTGATACATCCATACCTTAGTATATAAAGACAGCACTTTATTGTATGGAACACAAGAAAAAGAAATGTTGATTTGTATAAGGGACTGGTTATAAAGTAAAGGGTGGGGTGGGGTGGGCCATAAATATCTCATTAGCAAAGGGCAGATTTACGATAGCCCACCCTGGTTTTAAGGTGGGTGACTACGTTAGCAAAAAGTAATTAGAAAACTTTCTTAAAATGCTATATTATACAGAATTTAACGCTGATTCAAAATAAATGAAGAAAAATGGGGTGTTCCGAGCTCGTTTTCGAGATATCGAATTTTGAATATTACCCTCATGACAAGTACTAGTTTTTCACAATATCTACTTTAAACATTATTTTCGAGAACTACATAAAAATGTTTTAAGAACGTTATGATAATAAGCTACAAAATTTAGCATCAATTTTGCTTATTAGCCAAAAATCGCTCTCAAAAGATAACAACAAAAACGACACAGCGCTTTTTTTATAACTTAAAGTAACTAAGTTTTTCTCAAACTTTCTCAAAAGGTTATTTTTTGCCTTTTCTTTCGGAAAATTGAAAGAAAAATATAGAGTCCCGTGCAAAATTTTAGGGTTTTGGCCTGTTGAAGAAAGTATCGGGTATGCTCGTCGTATCTCTTAGGGGTAAAAATCAAGCAATTTAGTATATGTTAGGGTGTTAAAATTGAAGTTTTAATGGCACAAAAAATGACCCCCCCCCTAATAAGTTGTTCAATTATTCATGACCCACCCCTTATATGAGGCTGAAAGATTTGCGACCCACCCCTGGTTTTTCATGACCCACCCTCCCTTACTTTATGACCAGTCCCTAATGACATTTCAGATCCAGGGGAGTAATGCGGAGGGGAGGGGGGAGGGGTTATTACGGTCAATTATGAATTTAATATTATTTACTTTTGGTGCTCGAGTGTCGATCATAAATGGTGCACCACCTTCAACAAAAAAATCCTTAGAGGTCAACCACGCCTCCCCCCTTCAAAACAACCCTGGATCCCCCTCTGCATTTGTCGTTGCACAATAAAGCTGTTAAAAAATTATTAAAATGACTCCACACGTTAATCATTAAAACATTTTGCACCCAAAAATGTCTAAATAAAGCCTTGGGATGAGATGAGGTAGCCTTATTCCTCAAGGCCGCTGGGTGGGGGGTGGGGAGTGGGGTGGGGTAGATTTTTGTCTCCTAGCTAGTGCGTGTAAGTTTTGTACTAAACCGCTGCAAATCTTCAGAAAGATATAAAAATTATTAGTTTTTTTTTTCTCTCTCTCTTTTTTAACTTTATTATTTCAATATCTGTCAATGTTAGTTGATTGGGCTGCCTGGTATTCTAGTGCTCGTGTGGGACTGGGTTAAGTCAGGATTTTTTCCTGGTTGGGTTCCCTGTGTTGCTTCGAAACCAATAGGGAAATGTAGAAGCAAGCAACTTGTTTTATATCAAATTGTCGTAATTTTGGTGCTTCTTATTGAAGTATAATGGCTTGGAATCCACCACAAGGACATCAACCAGCTTATAATCCGAACTACGTAAGTAATATGAAATTTCATCGCAAACGAACACATAAATTTCTAAAGTGAAGGGTTGAATCAGCAAATAAAGCTTGGCTTATCTCTGTTGAACATCTACGATATTGAGCCTTTTTTCTCAGCTTACGCTCATGAAATCAGTCCTTTTTTCTGTTATGAACAAAGTAATATTAATTGTTTTGCACTGAAGTTAATATTGGTTTACGGATGGCACGTTTTTTGTTGGTTTGTTGCCATTGTTACCAGGGTGGGAAATTTGAACCAATTTGATTCATTGTTCTCTCCCCCAGAGTGGGGAATTTTAATATAAGTGATTAAGAAAAGTACAAATGCCAAACATATACCCACCCCACCCCCCTCTAACACACACACACACTACTCTTGGGCCTAACATTAATGATAAACTATGGTATTCTGATGATAGTGTATGTAGTGTTTACAACATGAGCAGCCGCGTTGTATCAGAATTTATGCACTTATCAATGGTTTGCCCCAGGATGGGGGGGTGGGCAACCCCAGGGGAATTAGACATTTTCATGTTTTCAAGTGTCAATTTCCCCACCCTTGGGTCACCATTAAGAGTCAAATTCCCAACCTCGTGTCCAGGCCTTCTCCATTTCCAAGATGGCGACCGGTTCGTTGGAGTCAAGTTCCCCACCCAGGGGACTGTTGTGGATGTCTAAATCCCTACCCAGGTAATGCTTTTGGAAGTTAAATTCCCGTGCGTTGCCCGCCCCCCCCCCCCATCCTGGGGCAAACCATTGATAAGTGCATTATTGCTGTTATCTGGTAATTGTTATGAGTTTATATGTGCACACACAGATCAACTTGTAGAATGAACTTGAAGCTCTCTCTCTCTCACACTATATTTTCATAATGAGCCAGCAATAGATTAGATTAAAATAATGTCAGGTCTGCATAGTTTGGTGGCATAGTAGTGCTGTATTTATGCACCAGTCAATGTAACCCATCCCCCCCCCCCCCAAACCCAGGCATGACCTGGTGAATGTGAGGGTATTTACCTACTGTTCACTTCCTTTTGAATCCCAGCCAGCAGAGGGAAGTGCTGTTTTTCACCTCCCCAGTCTCTTGACCAGGGCAAATGTTAACTGCCAAGAGAGAGGAATATGCAGGGGCATTGCATCAGCAACATTCCACCAGGGCAGTGATGTCCAGATTAGGGAGGGGGGTGTACATTGACTGGTGCATTACACTAAGCATAGAACTAGAAGGCTATGTACCACTCTGTACTAATGCTAGCAGCAATGGTACAGAGTTTTTTAGTAGATAAGAACTGAGACTTGCTTATAATAGAAATGTCCTGAAAGAGGTTTATTAAACCTTTTCTTTTGTATAGATTGAGTGACTTTTTATCAGATATATATATCCTTAATACACCCAAAAACATAACAATCTAACATGATTACATGACATATCCTTTCATCAAAAAGATTTTAAAACTAATAGACCCATTGCAGTGATTCCCAAAGCAGTTCAATTTGGAGGATGAAATGATCAGTCTTTGTTTCTCAGGAGAATAAAATTCTATACTTTTCTCCTCCAAATTGAGATGCTTTGGGAATTGCCACAAGGGGTCCATCACATAATCTATGTAAATTATGTAAATATATGACTCTCTCTAAAGTAAGCTATTAGTAAACTGAAATATCAGTACCAGTCTTTTGAGATTCAGTACAGTGATACTTCATGTGATGTAAGCCTTTGTCATTCATGTGCCAACCAGAGATTGATTGGCTGGTGAAACAAAGCAACTTGTGAAAAGTTTTTGTGAACATAGTTGGCATATTAACATCACAATGGTTTTGTTAATAAACATGAAGTATCGCTATAGGCCCAGTTTTTAGGGTGTCCCATTTCAAACTATTTTGTCATTCAACTGAAATGAATCTGTTGACTTGTAGCTATGGCCATGTGAACCTATCTTCTTAGCAAGTAAACAAAGAAATAATAGTAAAGGGAGTATTGACTATAAATACTCTAAGAAGTGGTCTAAACAACACATAAAATACATTAAGTTAAATTTCAGGCTTAGTTAATATGTGTAGCTTCTATACACCTATTTCAAAAAATTATAGGTTGTCAGTTGGAGATCTGAAATCGGAAGGAATTGAGGGAATGAGCTGTTAATTTCTTTTTTAATTAAGTTTTATTTTCAATTTCAATTTTATCTTTTTGTAGTTTGCAATCAGTAAATAACTAAATATAACACCACACTAGCTTTGAGTGATGACCTGCGCTGGTGAATAGTCTGGCTCAGATTTCAGATTACAGATCACCAACTGAAAGCCTTTTTTAAAATAGGTGTATGATGGGTAATACATGTATGTTGGAATTTTAAGAGTTAGTAAAGTGTCAGTATTAATGCATACCATGATAAAAGCTGCACTGTCATCCAATCCAAAAAGCAGCATACAGTTCATGTGCTCTAATGGAAGACATACTTTATTTATATTATATCTCTGAATAATAAGAACATGTCTTATAGTTGTTCTTTTCAACTCACATAACAGTTTCTTTATCAATACCATTCTGATCCAGGTGTACCAATAGTTTTTTGGTAGTGTTCCTTAGCACAGGATCATTTCCACAGTTACTACTTGCAGATCCTAGGTAATCGTTGTTGCCATCTGAGATAACTTCCAGTTCTCCACTACACTCTTTTAAAGTTCTTTGACTTGGCTCTGGAGCCAATTCTGCTGAGTTTGTATCCAGTGTTACTGATAATGATATACTACTTTGTGAGTTTGTTCTTTGAGAGTAACTGCAATGTTCACTGCAATAATTGTCACCATCTGGTAAATCTATTCTATCTTCAGACACTTGTTGACTTTCTGATCCATCTTCAGAAGACTTGTCTTTTTTATCCAAAGATGAATTCAAACTGTTACCATCTGAATGTAAACTTATTTCCTCTTTAGACAGTATTACCTCTCCAGCCCTGGGTTTATTGTCTTCACATTGTTCAGAAGTATTTGTAGGTGGTCCATCACCATGGCAACCATGTCTTGGTAAATTCTCAACTAAGTTTGGCTGTCCTTTCATTATAACCATGACATGTTGTTGGTCTTCTGTTGATGCACTGTCATTCTCTTTCCTAAAAATTGCCCTTGCAAATGCAGAATTAGTTTGCTGTAGTTGAGGAGACTTCTTGTTCTTCTTAATAGCAAATAAAATGCAGTTGATGGTAAATGCCAAAATAGCTAGACACAGCAATGCAAGAATAGCAAACAGACCTATTTCTAGTGGTGTTACTTCTTTTTCTGGTTCCTCTTCACTTCTTTCTGGGAACTCTTCCACTCCTTTGCTAGTGTTGGTCTGTTTTGGTTTTACTCTCAGTAGAATTTCATCTTTTGTGGTGGTTGGTTTAATGGCATTTGGAAATATTGTAGATGTAATTGCAGGTTTTGGTTTTCGGTTTTCCATATAAATACGTGTTCTGTTGGCCACTGGACCAACTAAACTCCTTCTTTTTGAAGAGCAGAAGTATTTTCTAGGAACATACTTAAAGGTGTTGTAAAGCAACTCAACTGGTCTGAGATTCATCTGAAGACTTGAAGAAATATAAAGCATCACCAAACATTTGCCAAGCCTGTCTAACTTTCTATAGTAACCAACAAGATATTTAGGAAATTGTCTTTTGGTCTCCATGATTTGTTGCATGGACCAAATATACTTTGCTTGACTTGTTTCTTGCTGTGCTCCTGTTAGTTTAATAACAGTTGCATTGAAGAAAGAATTGAGAGCAGACCCTCCTAGTCGCTTAAGTGCAACAAGTATGAACTTTGCAGGAGAAATTCTACTATAAACATAAGACCTTGGTTTCCTAACTTCCAATCCAAAAACAACAGAAACTTTACTGCCCACTTTGGTTACCCTGACAACAGCAAGTTTGACATTGTCATTGTTTAACAGTGGCGGGTTGGAGGGATTCCTGTCCTTGGGGATCAATGGTCGCTGTCTTTTTGACTTATAAAAGTGATAATAATAAATCTTGTATATTTTATAAGCTTTTCTTTTCAAACTCCTCAACCAATCCTTTCTCTTGATTCCAGCCTTAAGTTTTACAGTTAAGTTCAGTAGTGATGCTGGGGACCGCAAGGGAACCAACTTTTTTAAAGGTTTCCAGACTTTTGAACACTTTCCTTTGATATTAAGATGAGGAAAGATAAATTCTAATTGTTTTTCAGCAGTTTGAAGGGTTAAACGAGGAGCTTTGGTCTTGGTGGTGAGGTGCTGTTTTTGATGGTGATGCCTTAGTGATGCAGTTGCAATTCTGTTAATGATGGTACACTGAAAAGGCACTGAAACATTGTTAAAAAGTCTACCCATTTGAATCCAAAAACCATGTATAACTTTGATTGTATCCTTTACACCGCACTGTGGCTGTCGTAATGTTCTTTTTGTAAAGCAATTGAGATCTTGGGAGGTCTTCAGTATGCTCTCATTAACAAGAATGTTCATCATGCCCGTTAAGTTACATTTTGTGGATACTGACAAAGATGCTAGAATTTCACAGCGATTCTTCTTAGGAAGAAATGAGAACATGTACTGCATTTCAGCTTTGAATCTCCTAAAGACAAAGTTTCTTACTACTTTGTCATTTGATAGATCTTCTGGCAAGTGTTGATCTGTTTTGTACTTATTGTTTGAATCCCTTTTTAGCTGTTTTTTCATAATCTTGACAAAATCAGTAGCAGCTGGATCTTCTTGGCTTGGTGACGATGAACCGTGATTACCAAACAGTCCTCCTATAACAAGAAGAGATTTCTTTTTTTCAACATTTATCCAACATCTTTCACCATCTCTCCTTGAACTGCACCTCACCCATCAACATCTTTCATTATTCCTTCCGTTTCCCAGGCTCTGCTAGGTCTGGATCAAATTCTAACCACACCATATCCATCAACATCTTTCATAATCAATCATACCACCCCTCCCTTTAATAATTCAATAAACTATATAACAAACAAAACAAAAGAGAGAGAAATGAATGTAGGAATATTCCAGTTGAACAATAAAGAAGGACTGATTTAACATATGAAAACCTTCATTGCAAAAGATTTTATGATAGTGGTCTACATCGAAATACATTAATAAACTACTATTTGTTAGTCTTTTAGAAATCAAGAGGTCGAGCTTTCTTGTTCTTTACCGGCGACATAACCCGATCAATTAGCGACGGTACTTGTGGTATAGATAATGGTAAGTAAATAATTTTTAAATTTACGTGTATATTAGTTTTACGACTACTTCAAAAAGACTTGATATGCGTGAGAAAGTCGACTCACAAATGGCTTCCACATCAAAGCCAATCAAAAGGCACGAAAATGTACGCCAACCAATCAAGGCGCGCCTAATTTTGGAAGCCATTTTAGTGTCACGGTACGTTTCCATTATTCGGCTTTTGATTGAATTTCGTGACCGGAACTAGATACAAACACTTGAAATGTTGATATAAGGTAAACTGACTCGTAGCTGACAAATATCGATCACTATAAAAAAAATTAATCAAGAAAAAAATCCAAAACTTATTGAAAATAAATAAAATGTTTGGAAAATTGCTAGTACGTCGTTTTCCCAGGTAATTCAGACAAATATTTAGCAACGAGGAATAAGATAAGATGAAAGGTTAAAGTACAGGAAAAGAAAGATGAATAACACACTTAAAGCGTTATACGTCGGGTTATCTTCTGGTTTATCTAGCCCAGCTTATTCAATGTGTTTTACTCAGATAAAACTTCGATAACCCTTCAAAAACAATGTCATTAGTGACTTGCGATTAGCCAACCCGCTGCACGACTAGCACATGACAGATAAAACTGGTACTTTGTACAAAACCAATCCGATTATATTTCGGCTTACAGAGTTTTTTCGTTTTTGGGAAGCAGATGCGACCAGAGATAAATATTTTGATATTTTTCCAGACGTGTAGTTCAGAACTTCATGCCTTTCTACCAGAACAAAAATAAAAAACAAATCGGCACTAACAAGAGAATTGAAATTTTACTAAATTCCGCTAGACCGACTCTCCCTCCATGGCGTTCGATTTGAGGGCTTAATTAACAGCATGACAAGCTCAATTTCTCGTAAAATGCTAAGACAAAAAACATCTGCTGATAGAGTTTCCCACTAGTGTTGGTGGAAGAGGAAAGAGAGAGAGAGTTTTCTACGTTTAGTTGAGTAACGCTTGTTTTCCTTTGATGGAGCCCGGCTATCCTCTTCAATTAATTTATTTTTATCATTGAATCATTAGGTCAACGTTGTCTAAAACACCAGAAAGTTCCTTTGATCTGTTGCCAATACTTCTACGCTCTTATTTTAAACCACAATATTTAAATCAAAAATTGTGGATGAAAGTAATCGTAGTATTCTTAAGTTCTTGATTTGAATATGAAGTACCATCTGCATGCTCCGTGCAACTATGGTAGCTCTTTATGGTTAGAAGAGCGCGCTGAGCGTCAGTCTTATGGTTACAATATATGCGCGACGAGGGAAGAACGTATTGTAAGAAAACACCATATCTCGATAGAAATTCTAGTAAGAACACTTAAGCACGCTTAAACGTTAATTGAACACGACTTAACGGAGTCTGACCAACTCGTCTTTACATGATGTTTATAGTATATTCAATACCCGTTACTTTGTGTTTACGATGTTCAAGAATTTTATATCTACATATACTAACAACAAGACCAACAAGAATCTCTTTACGGTACTATCTTCAGTATAACAAATTGTAAGCTTACCATTGACGCCAAGTAACACAACTAGAATGATTGCCCGCTGGAATAGAGTCTTTCCGTCAGCCATGCTGTTGTTTGACACTAATTAGACCTGGATATAAAAGAAAACAAGCGATTGAATCGAATGAATTCATTGTGGAACATCTCGTTTAGAGCTTACTGGTTGATATTTGGTGTGGTGCGGTGGGTCAGTGGTACGATCACTCTAACAATCAAGTAGCAGATATTTGTTGTAACTGGATCTCTTCTCTCCTATCTGTCATAGTATCCGATACTGACTCCATCACGCTAGCAGTCAGCCCCTCAACGAGTTCCCTTTATTTCGTTCATTTTCCCCTTCCCCTGAGACCTTCTCGTTAGTCACGTAACGAGATAGACAAATACACTGATAGTATGGCACGGAACAAGCTACAAACTGTCTGGTACGAGATGTCTGATGTTAGTGCGTTTAATTCAAGGATCACCACAGCGACCTCGAGAGAGAAAGAAACGAACTCCTGTCATAAATGCATCCAAGACAAAACCATAACCAAAGTTACCCAGCCAGCTGATCAATATCTACCTGATGGTTTATATATAGTATAGCAGACTAGAATACTGCCAATATCCATCCAGTCATTAGAGTTCGTTACGATTGTGATTCACCGTAAGATGTCTGACAATAAGCCAGACAGCATCAAGCGTCAACTCATTGATATAGCCTTTTCTAGCGGCGTTCAAAGTGATAGCGATTCGGCTAGACATCGTCTGCTTCTTAAAGAATATCATGTAATACGACAAAACACGGCTAAACGAATTGTTTGGACTCCAATTCCGCTACAGACTTTGATTTGTAAGCGAGCTTAAAGTTGCTTTGATGCTTGCATATTCAATGGGTTGGTCTGGCTAAATTGACAAACAGACATCAACCAAGACAAAACCCGCGTCCAAAACGCCACCAAACGGATTCTTAGTGAATAGCTATACGCACAGACGTAAAAAAACAAAAAAAACTTACAATTAGCGTGATTTTTCCCGCGTCTGAGTCTCGAGTCGACCCAAGAACTGTTTTCTGTGACTAGTACAGTCGACTGGTTAGCTTGCCAAGTAGCCAGCTTGACGTCTAGTGTTCCGCGTCAACGAACAATCATTTCAAAGGACGCTTGAGTGACATAGTTACATAGTTATTATCTTAGGACCAACCCGCTGTCGTGTTTTAGTCGTTTAAAACTAGAAAAGTACTATGTTGAGGTTGGACTTTTTTTGAAAAGCGCATTAAAACGCTGGATTGTCGTCTTCCTGCGCGTGAAAAAAGTTATTTCTATGACGTTAGGTGTGTTGTGACGTCAGCCATAGAGCATGTGTGAAACGTGTTTGTTTGTCAGACACCTTTTGCCATTAATAGGATAGTTGTGAAAATTAACGTCCAGGGATTACGATTTGATTCTTAAAACAACAATAAAATGTTAAAACAATATGTTGTTTGCTGGGAAGTCTGTTGCGACAAGTGTTTTTTAGTATATGCATTTATTGACGATAAAGGCTACCGTTGCTTTGTTTACTCTTTAGCTGTGATTGGTTTTTGTAGAGCAAGACGGCGTGTTTGATGGGCTTCTTGTTTTTAAATAAGGATCACGTGTTTATGAATATGCGAGCAGGTTGTTTCATCTTTTTTTCTTGACTTGTGGAAAGCTAGGGAAGACTCTGCTAAAGACATAGCAGAGTAACGTGAGTGTAATGAAACTGTAAAGATGTTTTTCAGCGTGTCTGTCTATCTGTCTTGTGTGTGGTGTCAGTCTTTTTTCCTAGCTTGGCTAGGCATCCTATCGACTCTTGGCAAACCAACCACAGTGCAAGTGTTTCATTCTTGGTAAAGTTGCACGTGACCTAAGACAAAAAGCTCGGTGTGTAGGAATCAAGCCATGGTAGTAGTTTTGCTAATGTTGAGACAAGGACTTGGGAACGCCTGATTGATACTGTTACTAGACCATGATGGACCATGATGGACCATGGTATTAGTGTACATGATGTAGCTGACTAGAATCGACAGATGTTAGTGTTCAGTATCATCATTAGATCGAACACTGAATTGTTCATGACAAAAAAGCTTCATAAAAACACAACCAATCCTCCTTGAAGCTTTTATGGTGGAGATAACAAAACATTAAAATACAAATTACAGCAGACAGCTATCACAAGACGAGAGATAAAGCCTTATGTGTCCATAATAGACAGATCAAGAAGACACCAATGCATGATAAAAACAACCCTCAGGCAGACAAATTAAATGCTATTAAATAACGCTTCCTGTGACGGACTGTGAGGTACCCAGAAGCCTTAGAGTGCCGTGTTGTTGCGGAAGGATGAGTGACGTCACTCAACCAGTGATATATGACCACAAGCATAATAAGGATGAGAAGAACGCGATTTGTACCACCTGGTCGTGCCAAGAAATAACCGTGCCAACACTAATCAAACCAACCAATAACGCAAAATGACATCGCGTTGCCATTCGTTGTGACACTCCAAACCAATAGGAAATGAGTCGAGTTACAGCGTCGTCCAATCACGTAAAGTGGAATACGAAAGCCATTCAAATGTCACACTACCTCTTGGAATCTGTTGTCTTGATGTGCTGCGCATGAAGGATGGAACTTATGTTGAAAAAATCTGGAAGCCTTGCCGTGAGCATAATTTCCTTGCGAACAGAGCCTGCTTTTCCTTGACAACGACTAGGGAAGGGTGAATCTGCCAGCAGGGAGAAATATATCATATGTTTTTAACGTGATGTAACCGTAACATCACTGCCGTTGGTCAGAGAGCGATTAAGAATAATCCCCTGTCCGTCCGTCCGTCCGTCCGTCCGTCCGTCC
>JAADYU020072681.1:0-14453 GCA_011763375.2 Heteractis magnifica
CAGATGGTATAAGTTATTTTATTGGAGAAGATCCATATTCACCACATCAGAAATCTGCTATTATGCAAGAGGTGTATACAATTCATTTTTTGAGGCTCATTTGAGAAACAAAGACGTAAAAACCTCAGGGAATGGCATACTGGTCTGAAATGGGAAACTGAAGAGGTCTATTAAAATATTTTTCTTCATATAGCACATTACAGAGATATTTTTGGAAATATTTCTAATCGTTTTTCGAGGAAGGATATTCTTGGGGAGAGGTGGTCAAAAAAGAGGAGTTATGAACCAAATTCTAAGTGGCGCGCACAATGCAAAATTTTCAAAACAAATTTCAGGAAATCCCCTTATAATAACTCTCCCAAAATTCCAACTAAAATATTTTACCTATTTCTTAGAGATATGGTTTATTCTTGCAGTGTTTATTGACAAAATAAATGACTGAAAGAAGACAAATAGTAAGGTTCACCTTGCTGCATTTCTAGCTTTAAAACTTTCAACAAGCCGTCATCTCCGCCGCAGGCGATGTAACCTTGTTCTCTGTTCCACGCTAAGCATCTCAGCTTTGTATTATTAGGAATAGCAATCTAAAGCAGCAAATTTAAAACAATGAATCTTAGTCAATCTTCCTTTAAGTTTTCTTTCTATTTTCATTGAAAAAATCTGAAATACATTTTGTCCTTGACGACGACAAGAGTCGAAACATAACCAAGGTAAACAACATCTAAAAAATCAGAAATTCTAAAGGCTTTTAACAATTTCTCACCTTTTTACTTAGATAAATAAACATATTGGTTCAATTTCGTTGTTTTCGTGTTACTTTGAGTAGTATTTGAAGAAAAAGCAGGTAGAAAAGGTCGTTTCTTCGTGGTTTAGTTGTTGTCAAAGACTCAATTTGGCCGCCATTTTAAAGAGCCTCGTAATCATGTCGCCTTTCACGCCCCAACCGCATTCTGGTTTAAAGCTACTTTACTTTTTTCTCCTTTTTGCATTTCTAAGTTTTCAAATCGTTGGACTTTTTCGTATATATGACTGTTCCAATTAATTTGTTATTTTAACGAGAAAATTTTTATGTAGGCAGTAATTATTATTATTTTTTTTTACTTTTTTTAAAAAATTAAAAATGTCAAAAAATAAATTAAGGAGAGAGAAAGGATGGAAGGATGGAAGGATGGCGGGAAAAAGGAAATTAAATTTTCGCATTATTCTTTATGGTCGTCAAAAGACTTTTTTAAATTTTTAAATTTTTTTGGTCAACTTTACCCACAAACCTAGTCGATCATTCAGACGGTCAAAAGCCTGGGATCGATTCTCAATCAAAATGGCTGCCAAGTTGCGTTTGTCAAAATCATAATTACTTTCGGCCTATTTAGGTACAAAATCACAGCTTTTTTTTATATTTATGTCTTGTTAGACATGAGTGGAGGCCATGGTGTTCCCGAAGCCGCTGTAAACGTGCCAGATAAGTCGTTATTTCGACATATTCGGTATGAGCATTTAGTGGCTGGCGTTTCTGGTGGGGTTTCCGCTACCATTTGTTTACATCCTCTAGACTTGGTCAAAATACGTTTACAAGGTGAGATAATGAATGGGATCTGAGAGTAAATGTCTTGTTTTAGATTGTCTGATTTTTATTGGTTAGGCTAGACAATTAGAGCTAATAAATGATCATGATGATTTTTATGATAATGATGACAGATAATGATGATTATGATGACACGTAATGGTGTTGTTGATGATGATGATGATACAGTACATGATAATAATGATGATGATGTTGACGATACAGTGTATGATGTTGATTTTGATGATGATACAGTACATGATGATAATGATGATGCAATACATGAAGATGATTTCAATGATGATGATGATACAGTACACAATGATGATTGTAATGATGATCATGATGGTGGTGATGATGATGATGATAACAATGATGATGATAATGAAGATAATCAGTTTGCCCTTCTTCTACTGGATTTAACATTTTAATTTTTGTGGAAGTACAAAAACCATAGGAGAAAGCCAAGGAGCAACTCTTAGTAATCACTTACTTACCAAACAAAACTGAGATCAATCTCTGTCTTCCCAAATACATTAAGACAACATATTATTAGCTAGGTATTAACAGTACATTTCTATTAATAATAGTTAATGATGGTGGCGGACAAGGGCCTAGGTACCAAGGGTTTTTAGATGCAACAAGATCAATTATTAGAAGTGATGGATGGCATGGGCTTTATCAGGTTTGTACCAAAGTATACTTCATGGTTTGGAGTGGATTTCATCTGTGTGAGATAAGTTAGGAAAAAGTTGAGTTATTTGTCTTATTTATCTTTAGGGTGCAGCTCCAAATGTTGTTGGAAATGGTTCTGCCTGGGGACTGTACTTTTTTGGGTATGTGGTATACACTGTAATAACAAAAGTGTTATGTAATTGCTTTTATTTTGTAACAAATAGCAGATATCATTCAGGCAGAATGGTGAGATCAAAAGCAACATACCTCTAGTGATCTTTGTGTTTCTTTGAGTGGTTCACATGAGTGAAGTCATACATGTATAAACAATAACTAAATAGATGATAACTAAATACTATTATGCACTAAATAGTTTTCACAGATATAAAGCATACACTCTACTGGTACTGTTAGAGAGTGCAAAAATGTAACTACCAGAGCCACATGTAGGCTTACAGGATCCTATATCAAGCAGTCAATAAGTATATTTTTTCATAAGATTATATATCAACTAAATGAGCATTTTTATAGTTTTTTATAGGTTTTTTGCAGCGTATATATCAAGTCAATGATCACATATAATTTTTACTGGGATTACATACTTACTCAATGAGTATATATTTTATATAGTGTTTTGGATTAATAATTGAATTAATGAGTAGGTGTATGGTTTTATATCTTAAATAGGATTAGTTTAATATTTAGTGCATGTGAAAACGTAGGTTGAATACGTGCTATATAAATACATATTATTATTATTATTATGTGATACCATTGTTAATTCATTTTTCCATTTGTTAAACAGTTATAACATGATTAAAGCATACATGCAAGGTGATAGCCAGAAGCCGTTGGGAGCAGAAATGCATCTTCTTGCTGGCACAATAACAGGTGCATGTATATATTTGCTTGTCTGACTGTTTGCAGTCATTTTCAGATCCAAAAAGATCATTGAAAACTAAGATAAAAGCAGCGATGTTAGTGGTTGTGGTGCTTGCAAGAAACCTTTTCATGAATACTACCAACTTTATGATGACATAACATACATGTATAAGACAAGAGTATGCTTGTATATGGATTGTATCCTGCAAGATAGCATTCATTGATCAATACCCGGCCAGTAAAGGAACCAACCTTTAGACTAATAAATACTCTAAAGATATGATCCCAAGAGACCTAGCTAGGATTTCATGATAAATTATTCTTTTTGTGTGTGTGTCAGGAATTACGACATTGACTCTCACCAACCCTATATGGGTAGTAAAGACAAGGATGTGTCTACAGTATAGTGGAGAATTCCACAACATTCAGCAGCATCGATATAAAAGCATGTTAGGTAAGACCTGTATGTACCTTCATGTGCACAGTCATGTAGATGTATGGCAAAATACTGATAAATGTTTGTTATACTGGAATAGGCCATTTGCATAAACAGGTCACATGACCACAACCCCCTTAAATCAACCACAACTGTCAAAAATAAAGGAACTTTGGAAATGGAAAGAGCACCTTGATATTAGTAAGAAGGTGAAGTTTCAGCTCAAAATGTTTGACACAGGAGAAATGGCCTGAAATATAAAATTGAAAACTGTACAAGGATCTGTATGGGAAAATGTACTGGACTTGAGCAAGCTGGTGCATTCCAGTATAATTATGTTTCCCTACAAACTATTAGAAAACATTCAATTTTACATTTCAGGCCATTTCTCCTGTGTTAAACATTTTGAGCTGAATCGTTACTTTCTAACTAATATTGCACTTTCTATTACTAATTTTGTAGAGTTCATTTTGACACTGATGCTTGATTTATGGTTTGGTCACATGACCTGTAAGTGCAGAAGTGCCTAGTACTAACAGTAAAATATATGCCAACATTTCTTGTCATTACAATACTGTACAATACTCATGTACACATATACCCTGCCAATAACATCCAAACAGGTTAAATTTATTTAATTCTATGATTAACTCTACATTTATGTCCATCATATACTAGATGCTCTGATAAGGGTGTGGAAATACGAAGGCTTGAAGGGGTTATATAAGGTTTGTTGGAATATTTTTCCTGATTTTCACAAACCCCCTGAATCCCATTACTGGCTACATTGAGCAGCAGTGCTTACAGTTTTATTAAATATTATTTTCCTCTAGGGATATGTACCTGGATTGTTTGGTGTAACTCATGGAGCACTTCAATTTATGGCCTATGAGGAGTTAAAGAAAACCCACAGCCATTATTTTAATCAGCCAATAAACCAAAAACTGGTAGGTTATACCTCTGACAGTAACGTAGCCTATAAGTTTTATTAATATTTGAGATATAATGTGCACACTGATTGGCTGGCTACCATGCTTACAGTGTATACCAGAGGACAGAGCCACGTTCACACTAAAACAGCAAAACTATTTTATATTAAAAGCAATATAAAATGATTGCTTTTGTCTCAGTACTGTGATATAAACACTCTGGGAGAAGATGTAAAGCACTTGAAATGCAATAGAAATACTAAGCTCACTTTTCTCATGCTCTATATCTCCCAGCATGTTTATATCACAGTACAGAGACATACACAGTCATGTGTTTTATATTGCTTAATTATTTAGTGCATTCATTGTTTAACTTGATGTTCTGATTTTTGCAGAATTCATTTGACTATCTAATCATGGCTTCCTTGTCTAAGATATTTGCTGCTTGTGTCACATATCCTTACCAAGTCATCAGATCAAGATTACAGGTATGTACATTGTACATGTATATACATCGTACTAGTATTATTTATCAGAACTGTTAAAATCATTTAAGTAGTGTAGGGATGCACTTTTTCAAGGACTCACCCTTCACCTTCAACATAGAAAAATAAACATTTATAATAATTTTTCTTTTCTTTATAATTTCATTCCCTAGAATCATAATACAATAGGGCAATATAATGGAGCTATTGACATCATAAAGAAAGTTCTAAGGTACAATCATTTTGTCGCACACACACAGTCATATACTTTATTGATCATACAGATCAATACATTCATGTAAGCTGTAGTTGCACATTCCATTGATATATTCTTTTCTCTTTATGGAATAGATATGAAGGAATAAGTGGATTTTATAAAGGGATGTTACCAAGTATAATCAGGTTTGTAATCATGACTTATAATTAGTTATGAACTTTGCTTTTTGTACTGTAATTAGGTGGTTCAGAGTAAACCTAGTGGTGGATTTAGGGGGGAGGCTGTTGGGGATGTATATCCCACTAAAGACAGGAAAACCCCTTCCGCACTACTATTGTGCCCCTTTTGCTCGCACATACTATGGGTGTACACCCCCTAAAGACAGGAAAGTGCCCTTCATTTTGCCTTACTGCCCCTTTCATGGGTGCACCCTCCCCTAGAAAAAATCCTGAATCCACCCCTGAAATCCCAAACACCCCCTAAATAGGCCACTTCCAAGTTCTTGAAATTGATGCATAAAGGCAAGGCTTCATGCGAAATTACACTTGGTGGCACAAAATGACTGACATTTCTTTGACTTTTTTTTTCAAAAACTCAGAAGTGGCCTATTTGTCATTGCCATTGTGTGTAACATCACTAAATCCTAACCTGGGGATCAATATAATGGAAGAAAAATTAACACAAGAAAAGTTGCTTTTGATTCTCAATAGAGGAGAACTCTTGTTTTGACCCACACCCCCCCTGCTCTCTCAGCCATTTGTGGAAGAACCTCCTCCACTTTGAATGCCTCATCTCATACTTCTTGTTTTTGTTTTTTAATCTTTGCAGAGTAACTCCAGCTTGTGCCATTACATTCGTAGTGTATGAAAATGTTGTGCATTACCTATTACCAAAGAAATGACCAAATATGACTTGAATTCTCCTAGGGCAGATCCAGGGTTTTGGCCAGGGGGAGCCTGGGGGGTTCGAATTTTGGCTAGGGGAGATTCGAACTGCTGATATTCTAGTACAGCTGATATTTTTGCCCCAAAAAATTCATAAAAAATTATTTAGTATTGAATATTTTCTAATTAGGGGTTCGTAGTTGTCATTTTGGGTGTTCAATTGTGGTTTAGGGGGTTTGGATGAACCCCTCAGACCCCCCAACCCCCACTAGATCTACCCCTGATCTTCAACTCTTGGAAATCCCTTGGGATCTTTTGCAAAAAGACTAAACACCAAAACTCAAAAACTCAAAGTTTTTGTTCAGAGCCATATGCACATCAGGTCAGCCCATCACAACTCTATACAGATGGCTAATTTACAAACTAAAATATAAAAAAGTATGAATTTGTATTATATGGCAAGCCGGTCCAAATGGAAAATGGAACAATTTGATTGGTTGCTGAGAGGTCCGGAATTTTTTCGTCCGGACCTCTCCGCAAAAGTTACGGACTTGTTTCGATAATTTTGTTTGCCATGCCCATAATAAACCATTTATTGACCAAGCTTGTTCGGTCGGGATGGGGAGATATTGGTCTCGTTCTTTTTTCATGTATGGACTTTACAAACACGAAGAACTCGACCAATATTCCCCCATCCGGACCGAACAAGCTTGGTCAATAACTCCTTACAAATCACAATGGAATTGCAGAACTGTGTATTTGAATTAAAATCACAACACGTTCAACCCAGATTTTTGAAAATAGTTTTCTCAGGAATACTGAATAGAGTCCTGAAAACCTTTAAGAGCTCGCGAATTCATCCATTTAAGTTTAACTTATCCAGTATTGTCATTTTTTAAATTTATTTATCCAAGTGTAAATAAATTATAGTTGTCTTCAGAAGATGTGGTATGCATGTAAGAGTGGTTTTACTCGCCTGTGAAATGGTTAAGTAGTGCAATAGATACACTGCAGTAAACTTTAATTATATCGTCTTATTTTGTTTTCTTCCCTCTATCACACATTAAAGTCTCGGACACACAATGTGACGTTGCCTGCGGCGATGCTTGCAACGGGGAAATCGCACCGTGTGTTCAGCCGTGAAACTGTCGCGTGTGACGGCACCGGCGACGTCGCAGAAGTAGAAACGAGTTCTACTTTTACGGGTGGAGAAACGATTTCTCCCCCGCCGTTGCAAGGAACGTCGCATCGTGTTTTCGAGCCTTAATTTATAGTTTTGGTTTCACGGGCAAACTAAAATCACTCTAAAAGGCAACGTAAAGCTACGAAAAATTTAGCCAAAATTTTTTTCTTGGGTTTGAATTTCCTTTGCTTTCAATCATTGAAAGTACAGTGGATTTCGTATGAGTGAGAAACGATTCAGCAAGTTTGTAGCCCTGTTTACCTTTTATACACTGAATGTCAGTGCTTTCCTTTTTGGATCCGTACCTGTGCGTTGTGATTTACACGCAAACACATGGAAAACCCTTTCAGTGTTTCGGGGGAAGTCATTTCAACTCATGCCCTCGTAAGTCTGCAGTAGTGTATGTTTCCCATATCCTCATACTAAATCCGTTGTTATTATCCAACAAAACGCGGTGCAATATGCCGGCATTATTCACAAAACAGCCAAAAAGCTTTTTATAATAGTTTATATAATGTAACGTAAAATACTCTAATAAAAGTCGATACAAAGCATTAGAGTTTTAAATGTCAAAACATATAAAACTACGAAGCAACATTAATCGTTAATGTTGAAAAAAAGTGATGAGTTTATAGCGATCCGAGTGAATCCTTACAGTGATATTTTGTCTTTTTTCCCTTTTGTTTGTTTTATTAATTCATCCTGTCATTTCATGTCTCATTCCTTTCATATTTCAGGCATTTACTTCTCAGTTTCATCTCATTTCATTCCCTTTCGCTAGATGCTCCACACGATGTTTTCTTTTTAGTTGTCTTTTCTAATTAAGACGCCAGAAACAATTTACAAACTGAAGGATCCTTTCAAAATTTACGCAGTATCCTGCTACGTGTAAGCGGCAATTTGCGTAAAATTGAGCAGACGAGACAATGTCCGCAATGCGATATCACGCTGACTCTGCTGGAACCAAATTACATTCTTGTTAAAACTCCCTCCATTCCTATGAAAACCAGCTATTTATATTAATCCATTTTACCATAAATAAACACACGTCCAACTCTTTCACTTAAAAGCCAATTTGCTCCGACTTGTTATAGCGTTACTAATACTTCAGTCTGAATTTAATTTCCATAATCGCAGAAATCGCAGCCCGAAAAGAGAAATGCCCCAGCTATTCAAAACCTTTCTAACCAGAAAGGCTCTAGTTGAAGCTGAGGGTTCGTACGCGTTTTAGAAAGTCTTGTAAAGACGTAAAACGTTTTTCCAGGACCTTACAGTACTGTAGAAATTTTGGGAAATTATATTCTAGTTTACTTGGCTATGGAAAGTCACGGAATTTGTTTAGCTCTCAGTACTAAATAAAACAACTAATTTCCCTGTTCATTAGCATACCGGATCGTTCAAGTCGTCAAAGCTGTACGAACCCTGTAGATAAATGTATTTGGCTCATGTAGAAAAATCAGCAACAAAACAGATTTTGTGATTGAAAAACACACGGCACCTTCACTCCCAAATGACTTCTGCTCTGAACCAATCAAAGGACGAAAAACTACAAGCCATCCAATCACATTGCTTGAAGCCATTTGACGGTACCGTCGCAAACCAAACGCTTCCCACACACGAACTCGCGAAATTCAATTTCATTATTTTAGTAAACGAAGAATAAATTTTAAGGTTTGATATTTGTTTTCACGATGAAAGTTTAAATGAATTTAATTCTCTGCTATCTTATCCACTCAAATATTGACATATTAACTTCTTAAGAAAGCCGTTTTTAACAAAACAAACATTAGTTTTAGTCTTGTGTCGGCGCGAGAAATGTATACTGTTTGATTAATAATACTGTTTTTATTTACTCTTCCATCAATAACAAACAATATACTGATTTTCAAAGGCTTTTAGTTGTTTTGTTTTGTTTTGTTTTGTTTTTTGAGAAAATACTGATTCTTCGTTGAATTTGCCGAACTTGACACTGGAAGGTTCGACCGAGGAAAAACAAATGTCGGCATGTGCTGAAGCTGAAGACATTTTTTCTCTGAATGAAAATTTTCAGTTGTTAAAGTTATTGAATGTTTCCCGAATTTCCAAATTTCGTTTTTTGTTTTCTTTTCATTTTAGAAAAAGCGGTCGGTGGACATGATGTTCCCATAGAAATCTTCCGAGTGCAATAAATAGTCTACGTAACATGAGTCAGTCTGGAGCGGATGGAACTACAGCCAATGATATGATGGGCAGTCAAATGTGATTACCTAGCCGCTCAAATCCAATAAAAATCTGTCCTTCTTATCCTAAAGCGGAGGAAAACAAGGACTTCTGATACAGTTATAAGTAAACGGACAATGTTATTGTATCGTTTACTATTGAATCGAAAAACTGATCGTAAGAAATTAGAATGCCTAAGCCACGGACATCAGGTTACTTCGAGTCAGTATTTTCGGTCTAATAAAATGTCCAATTTAACACGGTGCAAACGCTGATTTATCACCACTAGTACCAAGGTATCCTGGAGCGTACAAAAAATGTATAATTTTTATATTTGATCATTTTTCGGTTGCTCTGTATTCATCATGGTCTGCGCATGTCTAACTTTTCTAACACCTCCCACATGGACCAGAGCGACAAAGAACAACTAGTTCTCCGAGAGAGATGAGTTCGATTCTTACTGATCATAGCAAGGAGTTAATATTCCATGGTCTAGGGGCCGACTAACCTCTCCCTTTAGGCTTCGGCTGAGCTCCCTGATTAGTCATTATGGATAGCGGTGTTGGAGCCGAAATCTCCAGCTGACCCGTAAATGGTTTCGCCCTGCCCGATACGACGCTTCAGCAATCGATGTCTGGATGTATGGTCCCAAATTAATCAAGTAATCAAAATCAATCTAGGATCAACAACATTTCAGGAAGTAAGGAATTTTCGGAAATATGTAAGTTAACCAATGGTGCTGTTAGTGCCAAGAGCCTGTAAATCGGAAATCTCTACAACTCTTTCCTTCACTAGGCTTGAAAGTCTGTTGTATACTGTCTCAGCCACTTACAGTTTGACAATGTTATTCGAATACCATTGTCAGGATTTAAATATTTTGAAAATACAATTCTCCATAGCGTTTCTGATAATATTGTTCATTTTTGTTGGTTATTCACATATTTCCGAATCACAAAAGATTAAATATCTAGAAATGCAAATGAGATGACGTCAACGGGGTGTTAATGATAAATACAAAGACAGACTAAAGTAAATTACAGATAATATTTCGTGATCAAAGCATTATCCTCAGTTGGCCAAATGACTTTGTAGGATTTTGACTCTTTTCAAACAGCGCCTTCTGTATTTTAGAGATTACTTTCTAGAAAAACACCCAGATGACGTCACATAATTTACATATCAAGATCTTCAATCCCTTATAACTCACAAAAGGATCATCCATTACCAGAAAAATTAAACTGTCCTATCAAAAACTTTAAGAAGAATGGATATTTTCAAAATATGGCCGTAGGCATTAGGGGCACTATAACGGGCTGAGACAGTCAACGGTTCACAACAGACTTCAGGTCTAGTGAAGGGAGAATTTAGGTCCAAAATACTGACTCTAAAAGACCTGATGCCCGTGCTTTAGTACTAGAAGGTGTTTCACCCACATATGTGGATTAATATTTATTGGATTGAATTTATTCCTCTCAAGATTTAACCAAATATTGACTCTAGTAACTTTTCAAACGTGGCGTTTGGTTTCCAAATTTCCAAACCAATTTCAGAATAGAATAGTCTGTGATGAATCGGCTTAAATTTTGGCTTATTAAACTTTTTTTTTCCCTAGGAAGTAAAATTTCCCACAAATTTGACACTAAACTTATTTCGTTCATTCCACTTTCTATAATTTTTTCCTTCCCATCCAGTTTTATTGCTCAAAAAGTTTTTTTTTTTCAAGTCAATTTCCTTAGGGAATTATGAAGAAGAATCTCACTGTAGCTGTCAAGAAATGGTAGACCAGTTAGTCTGCGATGACAGTTGAATTCATTTTCATTACAGTTGTTTATTCACTTCGATATTTCTTTCACCTCCCTGTTTCAGGTTTTACAATTTGCTAGTCTGAAATTTGGCGTCAAAACTGTTAGGCCTAAAAACTTAAGACTCGAACTCAGAGAAAATACATCAACCTCGGAATACCAAAACGATACAATACTGGAAAACTCGATCGCTCGTTGTCTTTTTGTCTATTCCGAGTTCTGAATTTTTTTCTCTGAAATATCTTTGATTTGCAGTGTTATACGCACCTAATTCTATCATTTCAACGCGCTTAGTCATGAGGTTAACTGATAAAATAGTTCGAAAAGATATCCAATAATCAATATAGAGTAACAAAGTACAGATTGTCTACAGACAAAGTTTGCGTGTATAGGAAGGGTCGTAATGAGATAAATACAGCTACCTTACAGCGGGAAAGCGCGAACATCAGGTGATCTATATGCGTCAAATTAAAAAAAAATTGGCTTTTCGATTTGACTTTACGAACATTACACTAACAAGTTCTTACTGCTAGTGGCGGGCGGATACTCCCATAGATAACCTACACTGGAATGTTCTCCTGGATAGGGTATGGTTTTTCGGGATTTTGGTCACAGGCAGGGAATACTATTTCCATGCTATTGCCTGGAACGGGGTCATCATTATTCTTGGATACGTTAACGTTGTCTAACGTTCTCAAGTCTTAGATAGGATATTCAATTTTGCGTTTTTGTCGAAACTGATATTTTTTCGCCGCAAAATTATTTTTAGATCGCGTAACTTCCAACTGTGTCGGCATTATTTGAAGACCACCATCAACACTGCTACACTGTAGTCTTTGATAGGGTTCTGATTTACAGTGTTGTGTCTTGAACGGGGTATGTTTCTTTAAGATATTCTTGTCAGTCTTAGGGTTCTAATTTACAGAGTGTTGTGTCTTGAACAGGGTATGTTTCTTTAAGATATTCTTGTCAGTCTTAGATAGGGTTAAAATTTACATTGTTGTGTCTTGAACAGGGTATGTTTCTTCAAGATATTCTTGTCAGTCTTAGATAGGGTCAGGGTTTTCGGATCCCAGCGTACTCCCCCTTGTACCCCACCACCCACCGACCCTATCGGACTAACTGCTGCTGTGTATTTATAAAAAAAAGTGCACCCAAGGCGGTGCACTATCAAAAACAGTTCTCACTCGAAGGAGCAACATCAGGTCTTTGTATTTTCATCGCTTTTTTATATTTATTTTATTTTATTTATTTTATTTCTTTAGCCAATGCTAATCTATTCTAGACTATGATGATAGTACATGTATCACGGTAAGAAGCGTCAGGGGGCATAAGTGACCATTTTTCTTAAGAACTTTGTCTTTTAATCTAAAAATCTGAGTACAAATAACTTAGTATAGTGAAAGAAAGAACGAAAAAGAAAGAAAGAAAGAAGGAAAGGGAGAAAGAACTTAACTAAGAAAGAAAGAAAGAAAGAAGGAAGGAAGCAAGAATCATGAAAAATGGTTTGTCCGAATGAATTACACAAAATCTGGATTTTTTAAAATTTAAACTTCAATTATTTAGTTCTCGACCTATTAGCATGTACACGTTGCCAGAGACATGACCATCAGCAGTTTCATTGTAACCGGAATTTACGTAAATATCTATCTATCTATGTATGTATTTAAAAATCTAATTATTTCTTGCTTGACTTCGTTTGAAGTAAAAAGATTTAATAATTAAAATGCCCCTCCCTGGTCTCCCCCACTCCTCGACCCCACATCCCAACCAAAAAGAACGAAAAAGATCAGAAAGCAAAAGAATTGGGCCAAAAAAACTTGGTCTTTCATTATCTTATATTTGTTTAATCCCTTTGCAAAGCAGAATTGGTCGGTCAAAACAAACATTTACAAAATCCTACCTAGAAGCCAGGATAGGTTTTAAGTTCTCAATTATTTTTTCCAATAAGAAACTAATAGCTTCGTTTCCATGGTGTTCTTAAGCTGAATACGGAAAAATTTGCTATATTTTTATCTTTCTGTGTGAATCAATTAATTAGGCAAGTGGCTGAGGTGCTCAACTAAAACTCCAAACTGACTGGTAGTACTTTGAAGGCAGCCTCCAACGCGTGAGCGCGAAATTTCTCCAAGCGGTGAAGCTTGCAAGGTAAGTCCTTAAAGTCAGAGAAACAAGTGCTGTTGTAGAAATGACTTCATTTCTGCTTGAGAGCGAATTTCCAAGGGTTTCGAAGAATCTTTTTTAACAAGAAATACAGCGAATAAACTAGTAAAGTAAAGAAAAATACTCCTGTTTCAGACAAAAAAAGAGGTGCATCACGCTTAAATTGGTATAAAAAGAAAACACGTTGAATGAAGCTGGTTTTGGCTTCGAAAAGAATTCATCACAACGATGAGCCCCTCAACTCAGTGTGATGAACTGAGGTTTTTTTGCGAGACAACATGCGATAGTTTAACCTTAAGGTTACTGGAGACCTTCAGGGGTATGTTTCGTTTAAAACTTTCTCTACGCAACACTTTCAATAAAACTATAGAAAACTATATATGGGTTTTAAAGTTCATATGATAAAGATTACGAAAAATATATTTTTTGAGAGCGATTTTTAAATCTGAAACGATGGCGGAGCCTTAAACGCGAATCGGGTTCGTTCCGTAGATGTGAATTAACGGACATGGCGTTTGCGCGTGTCGCGAAAAAAAAAATCACTATGCAAATTAGTGAAAGATAAACTACAAAAGCATGTGGGCGATTTTCGAAATTTTGATTATTTCGTCCTTTATGCCGTAAAACGTCAACGGACATGGAAATTTTTCGAAACTCCAACTTTAAAGTTTAAGAACTTTTTATCAAAGCAAAAAATCAAAAAACGCTTATCTTATCTTATCTTAGCTTACCTTAACAACATTTTTGAACCTAACTTCATTGGTATAATGACGACGGAACTGTTCGTTACATTCATCAGAAAATTGCATAGAAGGAAAAAATGTGACTAATACCGGTTTTGGACGATATTAATCCGATGAAATGCGAAAAATGACGTGATATTTAGTGCATTGGCCACACACAAGCTATCAATTAAAGATGGCTCGATTTCGCAGCATGTTCAGTGCGGATAAGAGCCCGGGGGGGGGGGGGGGGGGCCCCCCGGATCTCGATGGGGGGGGCGCTCCGTCGGTTCCTGCTGGCTCAAGAAGCGGCGC
>JAADYU020072792.1:0-14451 GCA_011763375.2 Heteractis magnifica
TATATAACAAAACACTTAATGTCCGATCCCTCGGGAAGCAGTTAGTTTTGTTTTCCCTCGAGATCAGACATTAAGTGAATAATATGTATATATATATATATATATTTTTTTTTTTTTGAGCACATTCATTCCATAAGCTATTATCACTATTAGTACAAACCGTACAGTACAATTTATAAATAATATCAAATAATACGTTTGGTTAAGTAACTCTTAGATATTCTCAGCCGAACCGAATGCGTTTACACGCTTTTATCTGAAAAAGCCTTCACCCTCTTGTAATGGTTGAATCGCTTTCCTGCTGATGCAAAACCACGACGACGAAAGACTGCCATTGTGTCAAGTGTCTATGGATTGGAATTTAATTTTGAATCTCCTTCTAGTGGGATATTATGTTAATAAACAATAGGGTTTCGTTTTATTTGGATTGATTGGATGCGAAGCTTTTCGTAAACTCTGACGTCAAGGTCATACGCAGAAGATAATTGCGTTGTAATCTAACGGTAGGGGCAAGTTCACTGTATAAACGAAGAAAAACGGTTACAAAATCCAATGCGACAACTTTTCGTGTGCTTTGACACTGGTCGTAGAGTTGGACG
Source organism: Heteractis magnifica (assembly GCA_011763375.2). Classification (NCBI taxonomy): domain Eukaryota; kingdom Metazoa; phylum Cnidaria; class Anthozoa; order Actiniaria; family Stichodactylidae; genus Heteractis; species Heteractis magnifica. The sequence continues at coordinate 600 of JAADYU020072792.1, forward strand.
TAATACAAAGTTTATTTACACTGAGGGGTACCAAACACTTGGTCAGACTGACCTATATATAGCGACCATAAAGGCGGTCGTAATACAAAGGGTCGAAGTGAGTTGGTGGCAGACCTACTCACCCATAAAAAAATTAAGGAGTATGTTTAGACTGGTTTAGAATAGAGTATTTTCTAGTTAATTATTCTTATTTTGCCGTAAACCAATTATACGAAACAAAACAGCGGATGATTTTTGACGTGTATAAAACCTGTAGAGCTGGTTTTCATAACAGGTCAAACACGTTTCGCCTGATTTTCAAAAGGCAGTTGTTTTCTTGAATCATCATTCAAATTTTTCTTGCCCTTTTGTTATTTTCACACGGAGTCAAATATGAAAAGCTTGAATTGAAAGTAAGGGATACAGAGCGCAGTAGATAGGTATAGCACCAATACGAACACTGTTTAGGAGAATGAAACCCTATTCATGGTTCCGACTCAAACAATAGCCAACCAATCACTGTAGCACTGGTTTTTCCAATGGAATACATCTTGTCCCCCAAACGCCATCATAAACTGCCTGTTTTCACACCGGTTTCTTGCATTACTTTTGATTCTCATATTTCTATAGAATGTTAAAAATCCCAACAAAATGTACCAATCTGTTTGCGATCAGAATCTCAGGTGTGCATTTTTCTAGTGAGACTTCGTTTGGCTTGTGTGACGTATAGCAAAAGTAGCTATGGAGTTTTGGAACCATGAATTTCTTAAACCTAAGTTATATGCAAGACACCGAAGCCAGAAGAGAAGAGATAGGTATTGTTTCATCTATTACTGTACAACCAAGAGCAATTCATAGATAGCGATTAACATTCGGTAAAGACTTGGTCCGGTAAGCACTACTAATAGTCGTATTTCTTTAAATATTTCAATAAGCAAGGTCAACATTATCGTTTATGTCTCTCTAAATGACCAACCTTATATACCGACCACCCTTATATACCGACCACCCTTATATACCGACCACCTTGGTTCAGTCAACATCTCTTTAACAATTGCCATAAGCTACCACCCTTATATAGCTATTTCAAAAAAGGTTGACGGGGCGAACGGCGAATGGCGATCGGTGATTAGCGATTGCACGACCGAAAGGAACTGTGGAGCAATAAGAATTTCTTCATATTCATTTCTTAAATACCTAAACAATGCCTTTGCTGAATAGTAAAAGCCCCGTCAACCTTTTTTGAAATAGCTATATACCGACCACCTCGCTTTGAATCAGACGAACTAATAGGTGATTGGTTGCAGAGGACCCAAAATGACGTAGCTGTTGTATTGGCCAACCATCGTCTGACCCAGATCTGATCAGACGCCATTTTGAATATTGCAAGACTTAATTAACAATTCTTCCAGACCCCTCTCAGTAAAGGGTTGGCGGAGAGTGGTCTGGGTAACCGAGACTAACCAAGGTTAAGAGAATGTGTGATAGGAAAAGAGTGAAAGAAAGAAAGAAAGAAAAAAAGAAACAATAAGGAAATGAAGGAACGAACAAATAAACTATATGCGAGCCTAACCCGTTCTTTGCGCATGCACGATGTAAACAAGATCACATAAAGTTATAAAGGAATATATTCTCTATAACCTTCCCTGATTAAATCATTTCATATTGGCCATATTTTCATGTTCTCTTCAAATTTCACCACAAATAAAACCAAAACAACTTCAGCAATTTCAAACGAGCGACTAGAATTTGTTGTTATTGTAACTCTTCTCGACACAATCTTTGTTGCAATTACAAAAGTAATCCATATAAACACAACTATTTTTAGCTCTTCGAATCTCAAACAAGGCTCTTTCAACTTCCTGGCTCATTCATATCAAAAACGAGCCAAAAATAGCTTTTATTGACGGAAAAATATGCGCCGACATTCGATTAATTCCCGTTGGCATACAATTTGAAGCATATTCTGAAGCGCGCGACCAAACTCATGTGTACAACAGAAAGTAATTCTACTTGATAGCCCAACTGTGAATCTATAGCAACCAAGGTAAAGAGAAAAAGTTAGTAATAAAATATTTATGGCAATTGGTATCGGGCATTGTCCGGCGTCAAGAACCAAATTGTCATTTTAAAATTTAATTTCTCTGGGAGCATCGAACAGTCCTGACCTCGAGTCGAAAGCAACGGTGAAAAACACAAAAAAGAGAGTATTTCGCTCGGTTTACTCTCGATGTACTGATATCCAAGGGAAATCGCCAACATGCAGGTTAGGGAGATTAAGATTTATTGAAGGTGAACTTGAAGTGCAGCGAGGGAATTTCTACTTATACATATTTTTATTCTGACGTTTATATGTCGAGGAGCTCTAGATTTGACATTATCGAATGCATTCTGTATTTGTCAAGTCAAAATTTTATCGTACTCATTACAAATATCTTAGAATTTTTCAAAGAGGTTCTGAAATTTAGGAGTATCCTTGTAGCGGAGGAATAGAAAACGAGTAGAATTCTTATATTGTAAAAAGGATACTCTCTGAGGTTTTTACGGTCGCTTTATCAAAAATATTACAACTCAGAAGTGGAAACATGGGTTTCCTTGGTTTGGTGTAGAAAATATTCGCTCTAATTTTACTTGAATTCAAAGGAACGGGTTTTCCGTTCAAGTCTCAGATAATTTATTATACTCAGTGAACATCGTTGAAATCTAAGGGTATTTTTTGGATTTTCCCAGAAAAAAAAAATCTTACCACTGGCAGACAGGTGCAATTGGTATAATAAAAACAATACTCTCTAGAATAAATATAGTTCGGTTCGAGCCATATATCATTAAGAAAAACTACTAGATATTGTTCGCATTTGACGAGGAAAAACCTATAAATATACTTTGAAATTGACTTCAAAATCGACGCTTTAAATATTCATACGATCAAAGTTATTTCTCCGTTAAATTCTTTCAAGTGTGGCTACTCGTAAAACCGGCTCGAACACTCTCATCACTTCCTACATGAATCAATCGGAAACAACCAGAATTCTCGATTGAAATACTGCACAAAATACTGGAAAATTCCCTGAGTTGACACCATTTCTTTAGCTAAGACAATATTTTACTAAAATCATGTCTACATTTGTTTTACGAAGAGACATAAATCATACGAATAAGGAATAGGAAGCAAGCCTTAGAAGTCTGTCAGACACGGTCGGGACTAGGATCACGTATGGTTTCTACCTGATGTCATTCAACTTCGAGAAGCACTAAAGTTAAGCATTTATATCGATCAATGCGACCGGGGATGTTGGTATATTAAATTTCTAAACAGGCCTGAGAAGAAGCGCTTGAAAAATTGATCAAAATAAGACAAAGAGTTCTAACAGCTTTGATAAAAGTTAGACCTTGCCATATGGTTTACTTCAGGTAAATTGCACGAAACTTTTTTCCATTTAATTTATTTAAGGCTTATTTCTTGTGTCTCTTGTGTTCATAATAAGACGAGGAAACGAGGATTTGAAAGACCTATGTCGACGAGAATGCATCAAGTTGCTATCTAAGTACGGGAAATACGGACATAAAGCAGTTAACTACCGTTTTTTCGCAAGTTCAACACCGGCTCAAAGACACTACATTTGTGTGGCTTGAATACATCGATGAGCAAGTTTTTCAAGCGTTCTTTTATTTTTATTTTCAAACAGCAAAATACTTTTCTACTACACCTCACAAATTATCACCGCTTGAGAGACCTTAGTGGGAAAAATGTTTTTAAAATTATCAAAAACGAAAAAGACAAAATACTCCAGAGAAATCGACTAAAGAAGGAATTAACTTCTAAAATATTAAAAACAACACAAACACGTGTATCGAGCCTCCAGTTAGATACTCAATATAGTATAGTTACTGTTTCTCGTATAATCTTTTCAAATATACATAACTTTTGATGCAAAATGATTATTACCGAGTTTGTCTGGGTCTGATAAAGGCACTTCATTGCATTACAAAAATCTTCAATTCCAAATACCATTAAATTAAGCTGAACACAGAAAGTTTGTGGCCTAATTAATGCGTCCAAAAAGTACGCTTTTTGACGATTCAATTACATGGTTTTGTGTAAGACTAATTTCCAAAAAAGTCGCTCTCTCGGGCTACATTTTCACAGATTAGACCAAGGCGGTTTACCTTTTACTCAAACCGGTTTCACATGTAATCTTAAAACTATAAACCCCTAACCTAGAGCAAACCGAAGAGGTTTAGATAGGAATATTGCATAGCAGGCTACGAAAATCTAATAGACAATGTAATTTCGAGAAAAACTAAAGGCAATATATGCCGAAATATAATAGTTACGTGCTCTCGAATTGACCTTCTAAAGTCAAATATAGCTTATTATTTTGTATCTCAAACGAATTTTCTAGAAAGATGTAATCGTTTAAAAAAAATTACCTTAGATAAAATCGGGAAAAAATTTTAACTTTTATTTCGTTTTGAAAATTTTTAATGCCTGACAATTCTATCTATACTTTAACGATGTCGTTTTTTCCGAAAATTTTACGAATTTCTCCACTTATTATATTAAGAAAGCATCTTCCATCACAAGGGGATTTATTCAAATTGACCGATCTTTGTCTTATGCTTTAACTTTAACCAATAAGTGATGTAATGTAAATGAGCTTGGAAAACGATTGCCGAGAAAGAAGCTTTTTTAAAACACGCTTGAAGCTGTTTTATTTTTAGCTCAGTTAAATTATGCGTCGTGAAAGTAAAGGCTGTTCTCTTATTTTTATAGAGATAAACTAGGTTCTTAATTGCGTGGAAAAAATCAGTCCTAACGCTCAAGATTCTCCTTCGTCTGTAGCTAATTTTCGTTATTTTCCACTTTTTTCGCAAACAAAACTTGAAATATCCTCTCTCTGAGCTTTTATCTTAGTGTTCAAAACTTTTACCCACTGATCGAAAATCTCAGAACCTTAAGTTAGGATTAAGCTTTAATTTCTAGAGAAATAAAAACAGATCATTTCAGTAAAAGGACAGATAAGATTATTTAGTTTTTCATTGTGTCGCCAAAAGCGTAGCTCAAATCTTGGCACACAAAAATAAGAAAAAAACATGATTTTATTCTTAACAAATACGATTAGCCCGGAATTTTTGAATGTTTGAAATGTTTATAGTTAAGACTTAGCCGAATGTTAATTTGGATTCTTTCGGTCGCTATCACACCAAAGAATTCGAATAAATTATTTTTCTAACCAAAATATTATCTAAGATCTTGAGTTTAACCACTTTAATTTCGAAGTTAGATAATAGAAAACTTAATAAATTAGAAAAATATAAAACAGAATCGAGAAATGACCTTCGCTTTATTACACAGCACATTTTCCGCGAAAGCTAATTGAAACGTAAGCGATCTTCGTGCCATGCCTGATCGTTTTGATTGGATGATCAGAAATCACGTGAACAGTGAATGCTTCATAGGGATTCCTGCTCTTATCGTTGTCGTTGCTGTTACTGTTGCTACTGTTGCTGTTGCTGCTACTGCTGTTAGTGTTGTTTTTGTCGTTGTTGTTGCTGTTGTTGTTGTCGTCGTCCTTGTTGCTGTTCTTATTGTTGCTGCTGTTGTTGTTGCTGCTGTCGTTCCTCTCGCTGTTGTTAGTGTTGTTGCTGTTGCTGTTGTTGTTGTTGCTCCTGCTGTAGTTGTTGCTGTTGCTTTCGCTGTTTTCTACTGTTTTCGCTGTTGTTTGTGAAGTGTTTAACTCCAACACAGTCAAATAAAATCCGATTCAAAATCACCACCAACAGCGAAACAGTCTTGTGGTGAAAAGAAATAATGAAAATGCGCTCGAAAATTATCGAAAGCAAACCTCCTAGCGGGTGAGAACAAAGGAATCTTGAACGTGTAGGAAATTGATTACACAGTTTCATGTATGTTATCTGAGCATTGGTTAACATGTAACACATTTGCGATAAACATAAAAGATAATTATATTAAGCATAAAGAGAGTCCCAAAAATAGCCATTACAGACAAACCCAATGTTCCCTGAATGAAATACGTTAATGAGATTTTTTTTCTTCAGTTTAGCCGACTTTTATCAAGCAGCTTCGCTTGAACGGAAAACGTACTGCGGCTATTTCAACGGCTTCTCAATTGGAGCACTGTGATTGGATCATTGGATCACGTGTGCTCGGTTTAGCGCATTTTCATTGGTCCAGTGTGGAAGCCATTCAAGTGCTACGGTACGGTTTTCCACTCATGGCGGGAAACTATACATTCATGCTCTAAGAATTATATTACTTTTCTTTATTCAATGATTTTAACTTTCTCTCTCAAGTGCTTAGGACTTTTGTATATTCCCTCTATTTAACTGCGTCACACACACATAAAGTAATGGGATTTAATCACGCGGCAGCCATGTTTAATTCCAAGAGAATGAAAACTTGGCGGCGTAAATAAGGCCCATTGGTGCCACACGTTAACGCGCATCACGGCGTTGACCAACTACGTGACGTCATCGCCGCCATATTGGATTGTTCGTTACATGGAGCGAAAATGACTTCAAAATTAATCACTTTAAAATCATTATATTTCTTGATAGTTTAAACATTCTTAAGTTAATTATAGCCAAGAGAGGAAAATCGTACACAAATAGAAATCGACGAAATCAAATGTTGGAAGGAATATAAATAGATTCTTTGTCTTTCAAAGGTAACTGTGCGTGGATTTGATTAGCGCAACTCTCAACAAATCCTAGAGCCTATCTTAGACTTATCACTAAATTAACAGTATTAAAGATTCACATATTCTGAAAGAATTCTATTTTTGTTTGCGTATTTGAAACGAAGAATCTCCAGTACTTGAAACTGAAATCATTGAACCTGTTACTAAAAATAAATAAATTAATTAATTTTAAAAAAATTTTTTTTAAGTGCCTAGTCGTTCTAGCGCTATTCACACTAACTGGGGGCACTATCACTCATACACACTACACTACATTTACTGTTTTTAACCATACAACTTTCAACTGACATGTTGATTTTTAAACTAGAGATTTCTTATTCTATGTGAGCTTGCATGTGACGTAAACCACTTCTGATATCAAAGAAAACATGTCAATCAAGAATGACTTTTCAGTTCTTGACAGTCAGATTCAATATTTATAGATCGCAACCGCGCGTGCGCGTTTGATTCGAATGACATCCACCTCTCAACAATTCGTAAATTCGATTACTTCATAAACTAGATTCAATATTTAGAGATTATATTTCTAGATACATTTAATTTCAACAACTTCCAGCTCTTGACAAATCGCATCTTTAATTACCAACTGCGGGAGATTCAATATTTAAAGCCCTAATACTTGTAGACCTATCCTGCACCACTAAGTTAAGCTCAGAACCTATTACCAACAACGTCAGATTCAATATTCATCGAGTTTAACCGAACTATACTACTACTGCACGCGCACGCTCACCAAAGGTTTTTTAGCGCCTTAATTATGTCGAGTTCTACTCTTCTTAAATCAGCTTATCTTCATGAAATGAAGGTTAATACAAAAACATGACTCATGATCATTAGCTAGATAACTTAGACTCAATTGTGGTTGCCTTATCTTGTCGCGCCCTTTGAATAAACCTTCGTTCACCCAAGGCGCGAACTTTATGACATAACTTTCCGACGAGAACTGCCTTGTTTCTTGTAAATAATAGATTGCATTGATTTAAATAATAAATAAGGGTATTTCAGTACTAACAATTTTTGACTCGTCTCACGAGTTAGAAGATTCACAGGGCTATGAACTCATCACTGAAGACTTTTTAAGGGTGGTAATGTCAATGGAACGAGAAAGGCTTCTGCGGTCAACATCGGTAATCTACCCAGAATAATTTGAGCAAATTTCAAAGATTCTTATTTTTGAGAACGTTGAGAAACGCGGAATACAATCTTGAAGAGATCAGTTTTTTTTAAAAAAAACCATCTGTTTGAGAGACCGCACTTTCAAAATCATTCCAGATTCAGTGTTGTATTTCTTTACGAAGATTCTGGTTTTTAGATTCTATGGGCGCGACTTTGTGTAAAACTGCGCATGCTCTGATTGACTGCCAATAGCACAGTATTCAACCGGTTTTTAGATGCTTTTCTTACTAGAATTATCGTCTGTCTGTACTTTAATACGCTGTAAATCACCTGTCATCAATCCTAAGACCAACAGTGTCTTAAATTTAGTCAGATCATGAGATAAGGAGATAAGGCGGTTTGCATAACGATTTCTCCTTAAACTCTCGCGATACTTACGATCTACGATTATGGGTGACAGATTGCTGCAGTAGTTTTCCATTGGTTATCTAAAATTTAGCCTTCTGGGTGTTAGAATTCCAATGTCTACTGAGGCTGAGGCGGACAAGATTGATTAAGATATTACGTATGGAGTTGATGATCTCATAGTTTTTACTCTCAATACCTCAAATCGTGAAGGATTTACTTTAGACTAAAAAATTTCGCTATTTTCACGGCAATTTTTTCAACTTCTCCGGCGAATCGACAAAAATGAAGGTGATTATCAAAGTATTTGACTTCGAACTCTTCTCGTATCCTAGCACGCGAACATTCCCTTGTATATTGCATCTTTATTTATCCATGTTTGACAAGATTCACTGAAGTAGTAACATTTAAATTAAAGGAGTATGTTTCCCGTGTTTTGAAATGGGGTCTATTATCTCAATCTCACAAGGTTCCCTTTTCTTGCGACGATATTTCTAACCAAGAATGCAGCCGTGCCTTCCTTTGCTAAGTGGTTGATCGTATAACAAGTGCTGATATTGTTCTTGTCGTTTGTTTCAGAGTTCTGTAAGTTCTTCTAGTGAGTTCTCCATGCCTCCCTACGAGGTTGTTCCAGCTACTCGTCCTATTATCGTGCTTGGCCCTTCTCTACGTGGATATGAGGTACGCACTATACCACTTCTTGAATCCATCAATCATATTCTCCGTAATAAAACTCTTACATCACTGAATCCCCATTGACCAATCATATTGTATGTAATAACGTGACTTAATCCACCAATCATATCGTATGTACTAACGTGACTTAATGCACCAATCATATCGTATGTACTAAAGTGACTTAATCCACCAATCATATTCGATGTGAAAATCTTGCATGGCTTCAACCAATCATGACTGTTAACTATAAATACTGAATTAATCAATCACATTCGATGTACCAAAAATGTTGCGTCGATAAATTACTAACAGCTACACTCGCCTTAACCAATCATATTGTATGTACCAACAGAACTAAAGCAACAGAACTAAAGCAACTGAATTGTTCGCCTTAACCAATCATAATGAATGTAATTTCTTATACGTTAGGTCACAGATCTTATGCACAAAGCGTTGTACAATTACCTTAAAAAGAGATTTGCAGGAAGGTAAGAATAAGACTAAGTATCTATTCCTGTATTACCACACCACGCGCGCAACAAATATTCTTTGTAGCAGAGAGTAGTGGATGCTTCTACGTCGTGCGCTGAAATTTATTGCGCGCCAAGTATTAACGCTGCATCTTGCAACGTAACAGTCTTGCATGCTTCTGTTGCCAGCAGTGCCGCATCTCAATAGGCCTTTCCCGAATTCGCTTGGATGATCACGAAACAACGGTTTCAAGTCAAGACTGAACTTGATTCTTTTGTTTATCAAGGCCAACCTCGACTTGAAACCATTGTTTCGTGATCATCCAAGCGAATTCGGGAAAAGTCTATTGTTTATAGGAAAGGGAATAGGAAGGAAGGGAAAGGTCTATTGTTTACTTTCTTTTTCCCGCCGTATTTAGGATACATATCTTCAAGGCACATACAGATATTGGTCTGTCTAAGAGATCAACAAAGTCAAACGCAAGTGAAAAAGAACGATTTGGATTAACAAAAAGCGGTAGCCAGAGAGTCACAGGTAAGCAACAAGAATATCCGTGGGGGGTGGATGTGCAGGGGGCAAATAAATCTGAAGACCAGCCCATACATGACGCCATGAGATACAGGTGATTCTATGAAATATTTTACTATACACCTTTCTCACACGGCAGCCATGTTGATTGAAACAATACGATTTTGCCCGGTGAGCCTCGCATTCAAGCACTTCAAAACGAGTTTAGCCGGGCATAAACAAAGGTTTTTATTCTCATGGGAGGAAATATGGCTGCTGCGTGAGAACGGTCTATAATAGACCTAAACGGTGGTAAAATATGGCCTAAGAAAAGAGAAACAAAGCGCTACCATCATTAACTGTATTTTTTATTTCATTATCAGCCGAAGTCCAGCGAGAGATCGAACAAATCTACGAACTCTCCAAAAGTCTAAACATAGTTATCATAGACAGTGAGGTGATCAATCACCCGTCACAGCTGACCGATTGTTCGCTGGCTCCAGTAATAGTTTACATCAAGATGCTGCCTGATATACTTCAGAAACTGATTAAATTACGCGGGCGAAGCAAGAAAAATATGAACGTACAAGTGGTGGGCGCACAGAAACTCTTACAGTGTAATGAGGTAAGTTGCGACAAATAGCTTTATAAATAGCTTTATTACGTCATTAGCGGGCGTTATGATAATACTTAGATAGGAAACTATTTATTAGCGATGTGGAAGACAGTGACGTTATTTAAACGCCGCCTAATTGTAAAACTACAATTAAATAATCTACGATGGTCTCTTAAAGCATGGCATGTTATTCACCACGATATCAGTCATCGCGTCTTGGACAAAATTGTTATCGAGTGGGTTTACTTATAATGGTTAAAATAATGGAATTGCCTTATTTCACTATAACGTCACCATGATCCGTTGTGGATCATGATCGTGGGAGGGGGACAAAGTAAAGCGGTTTTAGTATGAGTAGCCGTTCCGTATTTTAACTTACCCGTAACTACGCGTTCTGATTGGATGATTCACACGAAAACAATGGGAAACCATTTCAGTGTTACTGCATACCGTACCGTGTACGTGCTGTAAGTCAGTACTGCACGTTTCCCTCTCATACGATAACCATTCTTATGGGAAGCCATTTCAGTGTTACTGCATACCGTACCGTGTACGTGCTGTAAGTCAGTACCTCACATTTCCCACTCATATGAAAACCGCTCTAACATAAAGAAAATCGATATTAAAAGCGTTTTGTAGACCGTAGAAAAGCAGTAACAGCCACCAAATACAGTAAATATTGTGTATTAAACATCAGTACATCTTATATTTGGAAATCAGACAATTTGAAAGTAAGCTCTTCTTAGCACAGCGAACTTTGTTCAAATTTCTATTGTAGACGATTCCTTCCCCCTCATAAACAAGCCATGACGTCATAATGAAATAGGGCAATTGATTTACACGTATTAATGTGGTGTATACTCCTATTTACCAGGGGCATTCAGCCTATCTAATACTGGTATGCCTTAAAATACATTTATGATGTGAGTTAACGTTCTTTTCTTTCTCGAATGTTAGGAAATGTTTGATTTATCACTGGACGAGGCAATCTTCGAGGACGCATGCGCACATCTGGGGGAGTTTCTTGACCAGTACTGGCGTGATCTCCACCCTGATGATCCTGAAGCCGCTAAACAAATGATGCTGAGTGGAGCAGACTTCCCTGATCGTCCTAATCCCATGCTGTCAGCTGCTTCAGGCAGGTCGTCTTCATTTAAAGAAGCGAGTGAACGAAAACAGAGTTTGGCGCCTCTCAAACTCGACCATCTTACACCAAGACTGAGCGTTAGCAGTGCTGAAGGCGCTCCTGGCTTCAAGCAAGGTCAAGGTCAGAGCCAAGCACAACAAAAAACAAAGAAAGATGATTCAAAGCACAAAATGTCCCAAGTCAAGCACAAGACCTCTGATACCGGACGGCATAACGCCCCTGGGTTTCAGGTGACACAGTACGAAGAGTACCCCCATGAGACGAAAGGATACGAGGAGGATCCACAGAACGGTTATGATTACTACTACGGAAGGGAACAAGGATACGAACAGGGGTTCGATTATGCAGCTGAAAATCCTTACGGCTCACCCATGGCCCTTCAGGAATATGGAACCACTAACACGTACGGACAAGATCCCCACCAATACGACCAGTACCAGGAGGGGCATTATCAAGAGGGACATTATCAGGAAGGCCAAGGTGATTATGGCCAATATGGTCCCGATCAAGGGTACCAGCTGGATTATGGCCAGGAACAGTATGGCGAGTCCCAATCTTATATGCGCGAAGGTCAATACGGTTACCAAGGGGAACAAATTCGTTATGACAACTCGGCACCCCTTCATTCTGGTACCTCTCATCAAGTACATGGATATGGTCCCTATGACGACCGTTACCCTAACGACGGTGGCTATTACTGAAGTTAAGGTTTCTTAACGTTAATCAAACCAATTTGTGTTGCCAAGCAACCACAGTCTTGAATGACGTCACGAGTCCAAGCCAACTAGCCGTGTCAAGCTCTCACTCGCTCGTAAACACGAAATATTACGTTCAATGGAAAGAATTAAGATGAAACACGACCATTTAGCATGAAAACAAGCACTCGCACTACTCAAACACAATACAAATGAAGAAATTCCAAAGGCTTAGTTGATATTATTTTGGTCAAATAAGATCGTACGACAGCTTTTGGAAGATGTATACAAGCGTGACTTAAAATGTAACAAAATGTAAAGCGTGACGAGGATGGTTTATTAATTTGGATCTGATTGGTTATGTATATATAACACGGGTGCAAGCACATACAATTATAACTGCGTGACTTTATTACGTGACTACAAAAACCTGGCAAGCGTGACAACTGTGTTACTCCTTTAATAGAGAGTTACAAGGATGGCGATGTTATTCATCAAGTATCGATCTGATTTAAGTGTAATAAAAGATTCAAAATTTTCCAGATCGAATGACATCTTGCGGATAAATACTTCCTCAAACGAGGCGTTTTTTCAAGAAATAGATTTTGAGTTTGAATTTATTATTGACTATACAAAAATATATATATATGAACTGAGATAACAGATTATTCGTGATCGAAACTGGTGCTTCAACATTTATTTATTCGTGGCATGAATATCACATTTTGCAGAAGTTGTTAATTTGCACAAACTATTTATAGGAATCTTCCAAATGTAAAAATAAAAATGTTGTTGAATTTGTAGATAAAACTAGGACTGGAATCACGGAGTCCAGGAATGTGAAGCAAACACTATTGCGCAACCTTTAAAAATTATAACAAACTATCTGGCATTAGTGTGAACCAAAGCTCTTGGAAGAGGGGATAAGGTACCAATGACTCCCCTATAGGAGGGGGTCAACACTGAAATTATCCCCAGTGGGGTAGGGACAAGATGCCAAAATGTAAAACTTTACCCTTTCTATCCCCTCCCCCAAGGGTTTGTGGCTGATGCGTTGTTAAAGGTTTATTTTGTTTATAAGCTATACCTGTTTAATCCGACCAAATATAGCTGGTCGAATTAGATGGATTGAAATAAAAGATTTTTTGGTTTGCACACAGAATTGAAAAGTAGTTGATTGTTTAAAAAGGGTGATCATATTAAAGTGGTCGGTTTTTCGATTACCGAACGGTCGTATTAGAGACGTTGTAGTTCAATTAAATCTGAGTCTTTTAATGAAAAAGACTACATGATATCGTTAGAGGTAAGAATGGCAGACAGACCAACCAAACAGCCAGCCAGCCAGACCAAACGCATTAAAAGACTGACCAACCTGGCCGACAGACAGACCAACAGGCAGACCAAACGCATGGACAGACTGACCAAACGAACCGACAAACAATCCCCAAACAAATATAGGAGCCACACAGAATCAAGTCATTTTGAACAAATACATTCAGTTTTAATAATTAGCGTA